>JAVRKA010000590.1:0-81126 GCA_034508555.1 Venustoraphidia nigricollis
TGCCGATAGGCACTTCAAAATATAGGTGTCGATAGGCATTTCAGATATAAATGCCGAAAGGCATTTCAGATATAGGTGCCGATAGGCATTTCTGATGTGGTTGCCGATAGGCATTTCAAATATAGGTGCTGATAGGCATTTCAGATGTAGTTTTCGATAGGCATTTCAAAAATAGGTGCCGATAGGCATTTCAGATATAGGTGCCGATAGGCACTTCAGATATAGTTGCCGATTGGCATTTTAAAAATAGGTGCCGATAGGCATTTCAGATATAGAAGCCGATAGGCATTTCAAATATAGGTGCCGATAGGCATTTCAGATATGGTTGCCGATAGGCATTCCAAATATAGGAGCTGATAGGCATTTCAGATGTAGTTTCCAATAGGCATTTCAAAAATAGGTGCCGATAGGCATTTCAGATATATTGGTGCGATAGGCATTTCAGATATAGTTGCCGATTGGCATTTTAAAAATAGGTGCCGATAGGCATTTCAGATATAGAAGCCGATAGGCATTTCAAATATAGGTGCCGATAGGCATTCCAGATATGGTTGCCGATAGGCATTTTCAAATATAGGTGCTGATAGGCATTTCAGATGTAGTTTTCGATAGGCATTTCAAAAATTTAAGCCGATAGGCATTTCAGATATAGGTGCCGATAGGCATTTCAGATATAGTTGCCGATAGGCATTTTAAAAATAGGTGCCGATAGGCATTTCAGATATAGAAGCCGGTAGGTATTTCAAATATAGGTGTCGATAGGCATTTCAGATATGGTTGCCGATAGGTATTTCAAATATTGGTGCTTATAGGCATTTCAGATGTAGTTTCCGATAGGTATTTCAAAAATAGGTGCCGATAGGCATTTCAGATATAGGTGTCGATAGGCATTACAGATATAGTTGCCGATTGGCATTTTAAGAATAGGTGCCGATAGGCATTTCAGATATAGAAGCCGATAGGCATTTCAAATATAGGTGCCGATAGGCATTCCAGATATGGTTGCCGATAGCCATTTCAAATATAGGTGCTGATAGGCATTTCAGATGTAGTTTCCGATAGGCATTTCAAAAATAGGTGCCGATAGGCATTTCAGATATAGGTGCCGATAGGCATTACAAATATAGGTGCCGATAGGCATTTCAGATATGGTTGCCGATAGGCATTTCAAATATAGGAGCAGATAGGCATTTCAGATGTAGTTTCCGAAAGGCATTTCAAAAATAGGTGCCGATAGGCATTTCAGATATAGGTACCGATAGGAATTTCAGATATAGTTGCCGATTGGCATTTTAAAAATAGGTGCCGATAGGCATTTCAGATATAGAGGCCGATAGGCATTTCAAATATAGGTGCCGATAGGCATTTCAAATATAAGTGCTGATAGGCATTTCAGATGTAGTTTCCGATAGGCATTTCAAAAATAGGTACCGATAGGCATTTCAGATATAGGTGCCGATAGGCATTTCAGATATATTTGCCAATTGGCATTTTAAAAATAGGTGTCGATAGGCATTTCAGATATAGAAGCCGATAGGCATTTCAAATATAGGTGCCGATAGGCATTCCAGATATGGTTGCCGATAGGCATTTCAAATATAGGTGCTGATAGGCATTTCAGATGTAGTTTCCGGTAGGCATTTCAAAAATTGGTGCCGATAGGCATTTCAGATATAGGTGCCGATAGGCATTTGAGATATAGTTGCCGACTGGCATTTTAAAAATAGGTGCCGATAGGCATTTCAAATATAGAAGCCGATAGGCATTTCAAATATAGGTGCCGATAGGCATTCCAGATATGGTTGCCGATAGCCATTTCAAATATAGGTGCTGATAGGCATTTCAGATGTTGTTTCCGATAGGCATTTCAAAAATAGGTGCCATTAGGCATTTCAGATATAGGTGCCGATAGGCATTTCAAATATAGGTGCCGATAGGCATTTCAGATATGGTTGCCGATAGGCATTTCAAATATAGGAGCAGATAGGCATTTGAGATGTAGTTTCCGAAAGGCATTTCAAAAATAGGTGCCGATAGGCATTTCAGAAATAGGTGCCGATAGGAATTTCAGATATAGTTGCCGATTGGCATTTTAAAAATAGGTGCCGATAGGCATTTCAGATATAGAGGCCGATAGGCATTTCAGATATAGAGGCCGATAGGCATTTCAAATATAGGTGCCGATAGGCATTTCAAATATAAGTGCTGATAGGCATTTCAGATGTAGTTTCCGAAAGGCATTTCAAAAATAGGTGCCGATAGGCATTTCAGATATAGGTGCTGATAGGTATTTCAGATATAGTTACCGATTGGCATTTTAAAAATAGGTGCCGATAGGCATTTCAGATATAGAAGCCGATTGGCATTTCAAATATAGGTGCCGATAGGCATTCCAGATATGGTTGCCGATAGGCATTTCAAATATAAGTGCTGATAGGCATTTCAGATGTAGTTTCCGATAGGCATTTCAAAAATAGGTACCGATAGGCATTTCAGATATAGGTGCCGATAGGCATTTCAGATACAGTTGCCGATTGGCATTTTAAAAATAGGTGCCGATAGGCATTTCAGATATAGAAGCCGATAGGTATTTCAAATATAGGTGTCGGTAGGCATTTCAGATATGGTTGCCGATAGGCAATTCAAATATAGGTGCTGATAGGCATTTCAGATGTAGTTTCCAATAGGCATTTCAAAAATAGGTGCCGATAGGCATTTCAGATATAGGTGCCGATAGGCATTTCAGATATAGTTGCCGATTGGCATTTTAAAAATAGGTGCCGATAGGCATTTCAGATATAGAAGCCGATAGGTATTTCAAATATAGGTGTCGGTAGGCATTTCAGATATGGTTGCCGATAGGCAATTCAAATATAGGTGCTGATAGGCATTTCAGATGAAGTTTCCAATAGGCATTTCAAAAATAGGTGTCGATAAGCATTTCAGATATAAATGCCGAAAGGTATTTCAGATATAGGTGCCGATAGGCATTTCTGATGTGGTTGCCGATAGGCATTTCAAATATAGGTGCTGATAGGCATTTCAGATGTAGTTTTCGATAGGCATTTCAAAAATAGGTGCCGATAGGCATTTCAGATATAGGTGCCGATAGGCACTTCAGATATAGTTGCCGATTGGCATTTTAAAAAAAGGTGCCGATAGGCATTTCAGATATAAAAGCCGATAGGCATTTCAAATATAGGTGCCGATAGGCATTCCAGATATGGTTGCCGATAGGCATTCCAAATATAGGAGCTGATAGGCATTTCAGATGTAGTTTCCGATAGGCATTTCAAAAATAGGTGCCGATAGGCATTTCAGATATATTGGTGCGATAGGCATTTCAGATATAGTTGCCGATTGGCATTTTAAAAATAGGTGCCGATAGGCATTTCAGATATAGAAGCCGATAGGCATTTCAAATATAGGTGCCGATAGGCATTCCAGATATGGTTGCCGATAGGCATTTCAAATATAGGCGTTGATAGGCATTTCAGATGTAGTTTCCGATAGGCATTTTAAAAATTTAAGCCGATAGGCATTTCAGATATAGGTTCCGATAGGCATTTCAGATATAGTTGCCGATAGGCATTTTAAAAATAGGTGCCGATAGGCATTTCAGATATAGAAGCCGGTAGGTATTTCAAATATAGGTGTCGATAGGCATTTCAGATATGGTTGCCGATAGGTATTTCAAATATTGGTGCTTATAGGCATTTCAGATGTAGTTTCCGATATGCATTTCAAAAATAGGTGCCGATAGGCATTTCAGATATAGGTGCCGATAGGCATTACAGGTATAGTTGCCGATTGGCATTTTAAACATAGGTGCCGATAGGCATTTCAGATATAGAAGCCGATAGGCATTTCAAATATAGGTGCCGATAGGCATTCCAGATACGGTTGCCGATAGCCATTTCAAATATAGGTGCTGATAGGCATTTCAGATGTAGTTACCGATAGGCATTTCAAAAATAGGTGCCGATAGGCATTTCAGATATAGGTGCCGATAGGCATTTCAAATATAGGTGCCGATAGGCATTTCAGATATGGTTGCCGATAGGCATTTCAAATATAGGAGCAGATAGGCATTTCAGATGTAGTTTCCGAAAGGCATTTCAAAAATAGGTGCCGACAGGCATTTCAGATATAGGTGCCGATAGGAATTTCAGATATAGTTGCCGATTGGCATTTTAAAAATAGATGCCGATAGGCATTTCAGATATAGAGGCCGATAGGCATTTCAAATATAGGTGCCGATAGGCATTCCAGATATGGTTGCCGATAGGCATTTCAAATATAGGTGCTGATAGGCATTTCAGATGTAGTTTCCGATAGGCATTTCAAAAATTGGTGCCGATAGGCATTTCAGATATAGGTGCCGATAGGCATTTCAGTTATAGTTGCCAATTGGCATTTTAAAAATAGATGTCGATAGGCATTTCAGATATAGAAGCCGATAGGCATTTCAAATATAGGTGCCGATAGGCATTCCAGATATGGTTGCCGCTAGGCATTTCAAATATAGGTGCTGATAGGCATTTCAGATGTAGTTTTCGATAGGCATTTCAAAAATTGGTGCCGATAGGCATTTTAGATATAGGTGCCGATAGGCATTTGAGATATAGTTGCCGACTGGCATTTTAAAAATAGGTGCCGATAGGCATTTCAGATATAGAGGCCGATAGGTATTTTAAATATAGGTGTCGATAGGCATTTCAGATATGGTTGCCGATAGGCATTTCAAATATAGGTGCTGATAGGCATTTCAGATGTAGTTTCCCAAAGGCATTTCAAAAATAGGTGCCAATAGGCATTTCAGATATAGGTGCCGATAGGCATTTCAGATATAGTTGCCGATTGGCATTTTAAAAATAGGTGTCGATAGGCATTTCAGATATAGAAGCCGATAGGCAATTTAAATATAGGTGCCGATAGGCATTCCAGATATGGTTGCCGATAGGCATTTCAAATATAGGTGCTGATAGGCATTCCAGATGTAGTTTCCGATAGCCATTTCAAAAATTGGTGCCGATAGGCATTTCAGATTTAGGTGCCGATAGGCATTTCAGATATAGTCACCGATTAGCATTTTAAAAATAGATGCCGATAGGCATTTCAGATATAGAAGCCGATAGGCATTTCAGATATAGTTGCCAATTGGCATTTTAAAAATAGGTGCCGATAGGCATTTCAGATATAGAAGCCGATAGGCATTTTAAAAATAAGTACCGATAGGCATTTCAGATATAGAGGCCGATAGGCATTTCAAATATAAGTGCTGATAGGCATTTCAGATGTAGTTTCCGATAGGAATTTCAAAAATAGGTACCGATAGGCATTTCAGATATAGGTGCCGATAGGCATTTCAGATATAGTTGCCAATTGGCATTTTAAAAATAGGTGTCGATAGGCATTTCAGATATAGAACCTGAAAGGCATTTCAAATATAGGTGCCGATAGGCATTCCAGATATGGTTGCCGATAGGCATTTCAAATATAGGTGCTGATAGGCATTTCAGATGTAGTTTCCGATAGGCATTTCAAGAATTGGTGCCGATAGGCATTTCAGATATAGGTGCCGATAGGCATTTGAGATATAGTTGCCGACTGGCATTTTAAAAATAGGTGCCGATAGGCATTTCAGATATAGAAGCCGATAGGTATTTTAAATATAGGTGTTGATAGGCATTTCAGATATGGTTGCCGATAGGCATTTCAAATATAGATGCTGATAGGCATTTCAGATGTAGTCACCGATTAGCATTTTAAAAATAGATGCCGATAGGCATTTCAGATATAGAAGCCGATAGGCATTTCAGATATAGTTGCCAATTGGCATTTTAAAAATAGGTGCCGATAGGCATTTCAGATATAGTTGCCGATTGGCATTTTAAAAATAGGTGTCGATAGGCATTTCAGATATAGAAGCCGATAGGCATTTCAAATATAGGTGCCGATAGGCAATCCAGATATGGTTGCCGATAGGCATTTCAAATATAGGTGCTGATAGGCATTCCAGATGTAGTTTCCGATAGGCATTTCAGATATAGTCACTGATTAGCATTTTAAAAATAGATGCCGATAGGCATTTCAGATATAGAAGCCGATAGGCATTTCAAATATAGTTGCCAATTGGCATTTTAAAAATAGGTGCCGATAGGCATTTCAGATATAGAAGCCGATAGGCATTTTAAAAATAAGTGCCGATAGGCATTTCAACTATAGAAGGCGATAGGCATTTCAAATATAGGTGCCGATAGGCATTCCAGATATAGTTGCCGATAGGCATTTTAAATATAGGTGCTGATAGGCATTTTAGATGTAGTTTCCGATAGGCATTTTAAAAATAGGTGCCGATAGGCATTTCAGATATAGGTGCCGATAGGCATTTCAGATATAGTTGCCAATTGGCATTTTAAAAATAGGTGCCGATAGGCATTTCAGATATAGAAGCCGATAGGCATTTTAAAAATAGGTGCCGATAGGCATTTCAGATATAGAAGCCGATAGGCATTTCAAATATATGTGCCGATAGGCATCCCAGATATGGTTGCCGATAGGCATTTCAAATATAGGTGCTGATAGGCATTTTAGATGTAGTTTCCGATAGGCATTTCAAAAATTGATGCCAATAGGCATTTCAGATATAGGTGCCGATAGGCATTTCAGATATAGTTGCCGATAAGCATTTTAAAAATAGGTGCCGATAGGCATTTCAGATATAGAAGCCGATAGGTATTTCAAATATAGGTGTCGATAGGCATTTCAGATATGGTTGCCGATAGGCATTTCAAATATAGGTGCTGATAGGCATTTCAGATGTAGTTTCCGATAGGCATTCCAAAAATAGGTGCCGATAAGCATTTCAGATATAGGTGCCGGTAGGCATTTCAGATATAGAAGCCGATAGGTATTTCAAATATAGGTGTCGATAGGCATTTCAGATATGGTTGCCGATAAGCATTTCAATAATAGGTACTGATAGGCATTTCAGATGTAGTTTCCGATAGGCATTTCAAAAATAGGTGCCGATAAGCATTTCAGATATAGGTGCCGATAGGCATTTCAGATATAGTTGCCGATTGGCATTTTAAAAATAGGTGCCGTTAGGCATTTCAGATATAGAAGCCGATAGGCATTTCAAATATAGGTGCCGATAGGCATTCCAGATATGGTTGCCGATAGGCATTTCAAATATAGGTGCTGAAAGGCATTTCAGATGTAGTTTCCGATAGGCATTTCAAAAATTGGTGCCGATAGGCATTTCAGATATAGGTGCCCATAGGCATTTCAGATATAGTTGCCGATTGGCATTTTAAAAATATGTGCCGATAGGCATTTCAGATATAGAAGCCGATAGGTGTTTCAAATGTAGGTGTCGATAGGCATTTCAGATATGGTTGCCGATAGGCATTTCAAATATAGGTGCTGATAGGCATTTCAGATGTAGTTTCCGATAGGCATTTCAAAAATAGGTGCCGATAAGCATTTCAGATATAGGTGCAGATAGGCATTTCAGATATAGTTGCCGATTGGCATTTTAAAAATAGGTGCCGATAGGCATTTCAGATATAGGTGCTGATAGGCATTTCAGATTTAGCTGCCGATTGGCATTTTAAAAATAGGTGCCGATAGGCATTTCAGATATAGAAGCCGATAGGCATTTCAAATATAGGTGCCGATAGGCATTCCAGATATGGTTGCCGATAGGCATTTCAAATATAAGTGCTGATAGGCATTACAGATGTAGTTTCCGATAGGCATTTCAAAAATAGGTACCGATAGGCATTTCAGATATAGGTGCCGATAGGCATTCCGGATATACTTGCCAATTGGCATTTTAAAAATAGGTGCCGATAGGCATTTCAGATATAGAAGCCGATAGGCATTTCAAATATAAGTGCCGATAGGCATTCCAGATATGGTTGCCGATAGGCATTTCAAATATAGGTGCTGATAGGCATTTCAGATGTAGTTTCCGATAGGCATTTCAAAAATAGGTGCCAATAGGCATTTCAGATATAGGTGCCGATAAGGCATTTCAGATATAGTTGCCGATTGGCATTTTAAAAAAAGGTGCCGATAGGCATTTCAGATATAGGTGCCGATAGGCATTTCAGATATAGTTGCCGATTGGCATTTTAAAAATAGGTGCCGATAGGCATTTTAGATATAGAAGCCGATAGGCATTTCAAATATAGGTGCCGATAAGCATTCCAGATATGGTTGCCGATAGGCATATCAAATATAGGTGCTGATAGGCATTTCAGATGTAGTTTCCGATAGGCATTTCAAAAATTGGTGCTGATAGGCATTTCAGATATAGGTGCCGATAGGCATTTCAGATATAGTTGCCGATTGGCATATTAAAGATAGGTGCCGATAGGCATTTCAGATATAGAAGCCGAAAGGTATTTCAAATATAAGTGTCGATAGGCATTTAAGATATTGTTGCCGATAGGCATTTCAAATATAGGTGTTGATAGGCATTTCAGATGTAGTTTCCGATAGGCATTTAAAAAATAGGTGCCGATACGCATTTCAGATATAGGTGCCGATAGGTATTTCAGATATAGTTGTCGATTGGCATTTTAAAAATAGGTGTCGATAGGCATTTCAGATATAGAAGCCGATAGGCATTTCAAGTATAGGTGCCGATAGGCATTTAAGATATGGTTGCCGATAGGCAATTCAAATATAGGTGCTGATAGGCATTTCAGATGTAGTTTCCGATAGGCATTTCAAAAATTGGTGCCGATTGGCATTTCATATATAGGTGCCGATAGGCATTTCGGTTATAGTTGCCGATTGGCATTTTAAAGATAGGTGCCGATGGGCATTTCAGATATAGAAGCCGATAGGTATTTCAAATATAAGTGTCGATAGGCATTTCAGATATTGTTGCCGATAGGCATTTCAAATATTGGTGCTGATAGGCAATTCAGATGTAGTTTCCGATAGGCATTTCAAAAATAGGTGCCGATAGGCATTTCAGATATAGGTGCCGATAGGCATATCAGATATAGTTGCCGATAGGCATTTAAAATATAGTTGCCGATTGGCATTTTAAAAATAGGTGCCGATAGGCATTTCAGATATAGAAGCCAATAGGTATTTTAAATATAGGTGTCGATAGGCATTTCAGATATGGTTGCCGATAGGCATTTCAAATATAGGTGCTGATAGGCATTTCAGATGTAGTTTCCGATAGGCATTTCAAAAATAAGTGCCGATAAGCATTTCAGATATAGGTGCCGATAGGCATTTCAGATATAGTTGCCGATTGGCATTTTAAAAATAGGTGCCGATAGGCATTTCAGATATAGGTGCCGATAGGCATTTCAGATATAGCTGCCGATTGGCATTTTAAAAATAGGTGCCGATAGGCATTTCAGATATAGAAGCCGATAGGCATTTCAAATATAGGTGCCGATAGGCATTCCAGATATGGTTGCCGATAGGATTTCAAACATAAGTGCTGATAGGCATTACAGATGTAGTTTCCGATAGGCATTTCAAAAATAGGTACCGAAAGGCATTTCAGATATAGGTGCCGATAGGCATTCCGGATATAGTTGCCAATTGGCATTTTAAAAATAGGTGCCGATAGGCATTTCAGATATAGAAGCCGATAGGCATTTCAAATATAGGTGCTGATAGGCATTTCAGATGTAGTTTCCGATAGGCATTTCAAAAATAGGTGCTAATAGGCATTTCAGATATAGGTGCCGATAGGCATTTCAGATATAGTTGCCGATTAGCATTTTAAAAATAGGTGCCGATAGGCATTTCAGATATAGGTGCCGATAGGCATTTCAGATATAGTTGCCGATTGGCATTTTAAAAATAGGTGCCGATAGGCATTTTAGATATAGAAGCTGATAGGCATTTCAAATATAGGTGCCGATAAGCATTCCAGATATGGTTGCCGATAGGCATATCAAATATAGGTGCTGATAGGCATTTCAGATGTAGTTTCCGATAGGCATTTCAAAAATTGGTGCTGATAGGCATTTCAGATATAGGTGCCGATAGGCATTTCAGATATAGTTGCCGATTGGCATTTTTAAAATAGTAGCCGATAGGTATTTTAGATATAGAAGCCGATAGGCATTTCAAATATAGGTGCCGATAAGCATTCCAGATATGGTTGCCGATAGGCATATCAAATATAGGTGCTGATAGGCATTTCAGATATAGTTTCCGATAGGCATTTCAAAAATTGGTGCTGATAGGCATTTCAGATATAGGTGCCGATAGGCATTTCAGATATAGTTGCCGATTGGCATTTTAAAGATAGGTGCCTATAGGCATTTCAGATATAGAAGTCGATAGGTATTTCAAATATAAGTGTCGATAGGCATTTCAGATATTGTTGCCGATAGGCATTTCAAAAATAGGTGCCGATAGGCATTTCAGATATAGGTGCCGATAGGCATTTCAGATATAGTTGCCGATTAACATTTTAAAAATAGGTGCCGATAGGCATTTCAGATATAGAAGCCGATAGGCATTTCAAATATAGATGCCGATAAGCTATCCAGATATGGTTGCCGATAGGCATTTCAAATATAGGTGCTGATAGGCATTTCAGATGTAGTTTCCGATAGGCATTTCAAAAATAGGTGCCGATAGGCATTTCAGATATAGGTGCCCATAGGCATTTCAGATATAGTTGCCGATTGGCATTTTAAAAATAGGTGCCGATAGGCATTTCAGATATAGAAGCCTATAGGTATTTCAAATATAGGTGTCGATAGGCATTTTAGATATGGTTGCCGATAGGCATTTCAAATACTAGTGCTGATAGGCATTTCAGATGTAGTTTCCGATAGGCATTTCAAAAATAGGTGCCGATAGACATTTCAGATATAGAAGCCGATAGGTATTTCAAATATAGGTGTCGATAGGCATTTCAGATATGGTTGCCGATAGGCATTTCAAATATTGGTGCTGATAGGCATTTCAGATGTAGTTTCCGATAGGCATTTCAAAAATAGGTGCCGATAGGCATTTCAGATATAGAAGCCGATAGGTATTTCAAATATATGTGTCGATAGGCATTTCAGATATGGTTGCCGATAGGCATTTCAAATATTGGTGCTAATAGGCATTTCAGATGTAGTTTTCGATAGGCATTTCAAAAATAGGTGCCGATAGGCATTTCAGATATAGGTGCCGATAGGCATTTCAGATATAGTTGCCGATTGGCATTTTAAAAATAGGTGCCGATAGGCATTTCAGATATAGAAGCCGATAGGCATTTCAAATATAGGTGTCGATAGGCATTTCAGATATGGTTACCGATAGGCATTTCAAATATTGGTGCTGATAGGCATTTCAGATGTAGTTTCCGATAGGCATTTCAAAAATAGGTGCCGATAGACATTTCAGATATAGAAGCCGATAGGTATTTCAAATATATGTGTCGATAGGCATTTCAGATATGGTTGCCGATAGGCATTTCAAATATTGGTGCTAATAGGCATTTCAGATGTAGTTTTCGATAGGCATTTCAAAAATAGGTGCCGATAGGCATTTCAGATATAGGTGCCGATAGGCATTTCAGATATAAATGCCGAAAGGCATTTCAGATATAGGTGCCGATAGGCATTTCTGATGTGGTTGCCGATAGGCATTTTAAATATAGGTGCTGATAGGCATTTCAGCCGTAGTTTTCGATAGGCATTTCAAAAATAGGTGCCGATAGGCATTTCAGATATAGAAGCCGATAGGCATTTCAAATATAGGTGCCGATAGGCATTCCAGATATGGTTGCCGATAGGCATTTCAAATATAGGTGCTGAAAGGCATTTCAGATGTAGTTTCCGATAGGCATTTTAAAAATTGTTGCCGATAGGCATTTCAGATATAGGTGCCCATAGGCATTTCAGATATAGTTGCCGATTGGCATTTTAAAAATAGGTGCCGATAGGCATTTCAGATATAGAAGCCGATAGGTATTTCAAATATAGGTGTCGTTAGGCATTTCAGATATGGTTGCCGATAGGCATTTCAAATATAGGTGCTGATAGGCATTTCAGATGTAGTTTCCGATAGGCATTTCAAAAATAGGTGCCGATAAGCATTTCAGATATAGGTGCCGATAGGCATTTCAGATATAGTTGCCGATTGGCATTTTAAAAATAGGTGCCGATAGGCATTTCAGATATAGGTGCCGATAGGCATTTCAGATATAGCTGCCGATTGACATTTTAAAAATAGGTGCCGATAGGCATTTCAGATATAGAAGCCGATAGGTATTTCAAATATAGGTGTCGTTAGGCATTTCAGATATGGTTGCCGATAGGCATTTCAAATATAGGTGCTGATAGGCATTTCAGATGTAGTTTCCGATAGGCATTTCAAAAATAGGTGCCGATAAGCATTTCAGATATAGGTGCCGATAGGCATTTCAGATATAGTTGCCGATTGGCATTTTAAAAATAGGTGCCGATAGGCATTTCAGATATAGGTGCCGATAGGCATTTCAGATATAGCTGCCGATTGACATTTTAAAAATAGGTGCCGATAGGCATTTCAGATATAGAAGCCGATAGGCATTTCAAATATAGGTGCCGATAGGCATTGCAGATATGGTTGCTGATAGGCATTTCAAATATAAGTGCTGATAGGCATTACAGATGTAGTTTCCGATAGGCATTTCAAAAATAGGTACCGATAGGCATTTCAGATATAGGTGCCGATAGGCATTCCGGATATAGTTGCCAATTGGCATTTTAAAAATAGGTGCCGATAGGCATTTCAGATATAGAAGCCGATAGGCATTTCAAATATAAGTGCCGATAGGCATTCCAGATACGGTTGCCGATAGGCATTTCAAATATAGGTGCTGATAGGCATTTCAGATGTAGTTTCCGATAGGCATTTCAAAAATAGGTGCCAATAGGCATTTCAGATAATGGTGCCGATAGGCATTTCAGATATAGTTGCCGATTGGCATTTTAAAAATAGGTGCCGATAGGCATTTCAGATATAGAAGCCGATAGGTATTTCAAATATATGTGTCGATAGGCATTTCAGATATGGTTGCCGATAGGCATTTCAAATATTGGTGCTAATAGGCATTTCAGATGTAGTTTTCGATAGGCATTTCAAAAATAGGTGCCGATAGGCATTTCAGATATAGGTGCCGATAGGCATTTCAGATATAGTTGCCGATTGGCATTTTAAAAATAGGTGCCGATAGGCATTTCAGATATAGAAGCCGATAGGCATTTCAAATATAGGTGTCGATAGGCATTTCAGATATGGTTACCGATAGGCATTTCAAATATTGGTGCTGATAGGCATTTCAGATGTAGTTTCCGATAGGCATTTCAAAAATAGGTGCCGATAGACATTTCAGATATAGAAGCCGATAGGTATTTCAAATATATGTGTCGATAGGCATTTCAGATATGGTTGCCGATAGGCATTTCAAATATTGGTGCTAATAGGCATTTCAGATGTAGTTTTCGATAGGCATTTCAAAAATAGGTGCCGATAGGCATTTCAGATATAGGTGCCGATAGGCATTTCAGATATAAATGCCGAAAGGCATTTCAGATATAGGTGCCGATAGGCATTTCTGATGTGGTTGCCGATAGGCATTTTAAATATAGGTGCTGATAGGCATTTCAGCCGTAGTTTTCGATAGGCATTTCAAAAATAGGTGCCGATAGGCATTTCAGATATAGAAGCCGATAGGCATTTCAAATATAGGTGCCGATAGGCATTCCAGATATGGTTGCCGATAGGCATTTCAAATATAGGTGCTGAAAGGCATTTCAGATGTAGTTTCCGATAGGCATTTTAAAAATTGTTGCCGATAGGCATTTCAGATATAGGTGCCCATAGGCATTTCAGATATAGTTGCCGATTGGCATTTTAAAAATAGGTGCCGATAGGCATTTCAGATATAGAAGCCGATAGGTATTTCAAATATAGGTGTCGTTAGGCATTTCAGATATGGTTGCCGATAGGCATTTCAAATATAGGTGCTGATAGGCATTTCAGATGTAGTTTCCGATAGGCATTTCAAAAATAGGTGCCGATAAGCATTTCAGATATAGGTGCCGATAGGCATTTCAGATATAGTTGCCGATTGGCATTTTAAAAATAGGTGCCGATAGGCATTTCAGATATAGGTGCCGATAGGCATTTCAGATATAGCTGCCGATTGACATTTTAAAAATAGGTGCCGATAGGCATTTCAGATATAGAAGCCGATAGGCATTTCAAATATAGGTGCCGATAGGCATTGCAGATATGGTTGCTGATAGGCATTTCAAATATAAGTGCTGATAGGCATTACAGATGTAGTTTCCGATAGGCATTTCAAAAATAGGTACCGATAGGCATTTCAGATATAGGTGCCGATAGGCATTCCGGATATAGTTGCCAATTGGCATTTTAAAAATAGGTGCCGATAGGCATTTCAGATATAGAAGCCGATAGGCATTTCAAATATAAGTGCCGATAGGCATTCCAGATACGGTTGCCGATAGGCATTTCAAATATAGGTGCTGATAGGCATTTCAGATGTAGTTTCCGATAGGCATTTCAAAAATAGGTGCCAATAGGCATTTCAGATAATGGTGCCGATAGGCATTTCAGATATAGTTGCCGATTGGCATTTTAAAAATAGGTGCCGATAGGCATTTCAGATATAGGTGCCGATAGGCATTTCAGATATAGTTGCCGATTGGCATTTTAAAAATAGGTGCCGATAGGCATTTTAGATATAGAAGCCGATAGGCATTTCAAATATAGGTGCCGATAAGCATTCCAGATATGGTTGCCGATTGGCATATCAAATATAGGTGCTGATAGGCATTTCAGATGTAGTTTCCGATAGGCATTTCAAAAATAGGTGCCGATAGGCATTTCAGATATAGGTGCCGATAGGTATTTCAGGTATAGTTGTCGATTGGCATTTTAAAAATAGGTGTCGATAGGCATTTCAGATATAGAAGCCGATAGGCATTTCAAGTATAGGTGCCGATAGGCATTCAAGATATGGTTGCCGATAGGCAATTCAAATATAGGTGCTGATAGGCATTTCAGATGTAGTTTCCGATAGGCATTTCAAAAATTGGTGCCGATTGGCATTTCAGATATAGGTGCCGATAGGCATTTTGGTTATAGTTGCCGATTGGCATTTTAAAGATAGGTGCCGATAGGCATTTCAGATATAGAAGCCGATATGTATTTCAAATATAAGTGTCGATATGCATTTCAGATATTGTTGCCGATAGGCATTTCAAATATAGGTGCTGATAGGCATTTCAGATGTAGTTTCCGATAGACATTTCAAAAATGGGTGCCGATAGGCATTTCAGATATAGGTGCCGATAGGTATTTCAGATATAGTTGTCGATTGGCATTTTAAAAATAGGTGTCGATAGGCATTTCAGATATAGAAGCCGATAGGCATTTCAAGTATAGGTGCCGATAGGCATTCAAGATATGGTTGCCGATAGGCAATTCAAATATAGGTGCTGATAGGCATTTCAGGTGTAGTTTCCGATAGGCATTTCAAAAATTGGTGCCGATTGGCATTTCAGATATAGGTGCCGATAGGCATTTCGGTTATATTTGCCGATTGGCATTTTAAAAATAGGTACCGATAGGCACTTCAGATATAGAAGCCGATAGGCATTTCAAATATAGGTGCCGATAGGCAATCCAGATATGTTTGCCGATAGGCATTTCAAATATAGGTGCTGATAGGCATTTCAGATGTTGTTTCCGATAGGCATTTCAAAAATTGGTGCCGATAAGCATTTCAGATATAGGTGCCCATAGGTATTTCAGATATAGTTGCCGATTGGCATTTTAAAAATAGGTGCCGATAGGCATTTCAGATATAGAAGCCGATAGGTATTTCAAATATAGGTGTCGATAGGCATTTCAGATATGGTTGCCGATAGGCATTTTAAATATTGGTGCTAATAGACATTTCAGATGTAGTTTTCGATAGGCATTTCAAAAATAGGTGCCGATAGGCATTTCAGATATAGGTGCCGATAGGCATTTCAGATATAGTTGCCGATTGGCATTTTAAAAATAGGTCCGATAGGCATTTCAGATATAGAAGCCGATACGCATTTCAAATATAGGTGCCGATAAGCATTCCAGATATGGTTGCCGATAGGCATTTCAAATATAGGTGCTGATAGGCATTTCAGATGTAGTTTCCGAAAGGCATTTCAAAAATAGGGCCGATAGGCATTTCAGATATAGGTGCCGATAGGCATTTCAGATATAGTTGCCGATTGGCATTTTAAAAATAGGTGCCGATAGGCATTTCAGATATAGAAGCCGATAGGCATTTCAAATATAGGTGCCGATAGGCATTCCAGATATGGTTGCCGATAGGCATTTCAAATATAGGAGCAGATAGGCATTTCAGATGTAGTTTCTGAAAGGCATTTCAAAAATAGGTGATGATAGGCATTTCAGATATAGGTGCCGATAGGCATTTCAGATATAGTTGCCGATTGGCATTTTAAAAACAGGTGCCGATAGGCATTTCAGATATAGGTGCCGATAGGCATTTCAGATATAGTTGCCGATTGGCATTTTAAAAACAGGCGCCGATAGGCATTTCAGATATAGAAGCCGATAGGTATTTCAAATATAGGTGTCGATAGGCATTTCAGATATGGTTGCCGATAGGCATTTCAAATATAGGAGCAGATAGGCATTTCAGATGTAGTTTCTGAAAGGCATTTCAAAAATAGGTGATGATAGGCATTTCAGATATAGGTGCCGATAGGCATTTCAGATATAGTTGCCGATTGGCATTTTAAAAACAGGTGCCGATAGGCATTTCAGATATAGAAGCCGATAGGCATTTCCAATATGGGTGCCGATAAGCATTCCAGATATGGTTGCCGATAGGCATTTCAAGTATAGGTGCTGATAGGCATTTCAGATGTAGTTTCCGATAGGCATTTCAAAAATTGGTGCCGATAGGCATTTCAGACATAGGTGCCCATTGGCAATTCAGATATAGTTGCCGATTGGTATTTTAAAAATAGGTGCCGATAGGCATTTCAGATATAGAAGCCGATAGGTATTTCGAATATAGGTGTCGATAGGCATTTCAGATATGGTTGCCGATAGGCATTTCAAATATTGGTGCTGATAGGCATTTCAGATGTAGTTTCCGATAGGCATTTCAAAAATGGGTGCCGATAGGCATTTCAGATATAGAAGCCGATAGGTATTTCAAATATAGGTGTCGATAGGCATTTCAGATATGGTTGCCGATAAGCATTTCAAATATTGGTGCTAATAGGCATTTTAGATGTAGTTTTCGATAGGCATTTCAAAAATAGGTGCCGATAGGCATTTCAGATATAGGTGCCGATAGGCATTTCAGATATAGTTGCCGATTGGCATTTTAAAAATAGGTGCCGATAGGCATTTCAGATATAGAAGCCGATAGGCATTTCAAATATAGGTGCCGATAAGCATTCCAGATATGGTTGCCGATAGGCATTTCAAATATAGGTGCTGATAGGCATTTCAGATGTAGTTTCCGAAAGGCATTTCAAAAATAGGTGCCGATAGGCATTTCAGATATAGGTGCCGATAGGCATTTCAGATATAGTTGCTGATTGGCATTTTAAAAATGGGTGCCGATAGGCATTTCAGATATAGAAGCCGATAGGCATTTCAAATATAGGTGCCGATAAGCATTCCAGATATGGTTGCCGATAGGCATTTCAAATATAGGTGCTGATAGGCATTTCAGATGTAGTTTCCGAAAGGCATTGCAAAAATAGGTGCCGATAGGCATTTCAGATATAGGTGCCGATAGGCATTTCAGATATAGGTGCCGATAGGCATATCAGATATAGTTGCCGATAGGCATTTAAAATATAGGTGCCGATAGGCATTTCAAAAATAGGTGCCGATAGGCATTTCAGATATAGGTGCCGATAGGCATTTCAGATATAGTTGCCGATTGGCATTTTAAAAATAGGTGCCGATAGGCATTTCAGATATAGAAGCCGATAGGCATTTCAAATATAGGTGCCGATAGGCATTCCAGATATGGTTTCCGATAGGCATTTCAAATATAGGTGCTGATAGGCATTTCAGATGTAGTTTCCGATAGGCATTTCAAAAATAGGTGCCGATAGGCATTTCAGATATAGGTGCCGATAGGCATTTCAGATATAGTTGCCAATTGGCATTTTAAAAATAGGTGCCGATAGGCATTTCAGATATAGGTGCCGATAGGCATATCAGATATAGTGGCCGATAGGCATTTAAAATATAGGTGCCGATAGGCATTTCAAATATAGGTGTCGATAGGCATTTCAGATATAAATGCCGAAAGGCATTTCAGATATAAGTGCCGATAGGCATTTCTGATGTGGTTGCCGATAGGCATTTTAAATATAGGTGCTGATAGGCATTTCAGATGTAGTTTTCGATAGGCATTTCAAAAATAGGTGCCGATAGGCATTTCAGATATAGAAGCCGATTGGCATTTCAAATATAGGTGCCGATAGGCATTCCAGATATGGTTGCCGATAGGCATTTCAAATATAGGTGCTGAAAGGCATTTCAGATGTAGTTTCCGATAGGCATTTCAAAAATTGGTGCCGATAGGCATTTCAGATATAGGTGCCCATAGGCATTTCAGATATAGTTGCCGATTGGCATTTTAAAAATAGGTGCCGATGGGCATTTCAGATATAGAAGCCGATAGGTATTTCAAATATAGGTGTCGATAGGCATTTCAGATATGGTTGCCGATAGGCATTTCAAATATAGGTGCTGATAGGCATTTCAGATGTAGTTTCCGATAGGCATTTCAAAAATAGGTGCCGATAAGCATTTCAGATATAGGTGCCGATAGGCATTTCAGATATAGTTGCCGATTGGCATTTTAAAAATAGGTGCCGATAGGCATTTCAGATATAGGTGCCGATAGGCATTTCAGATATAGTTTCCGATTGGCATTTTAAAAATAGGTGCCGATAGGCATTTCAGATATAGAAGCCGATAGGCATTTCAAATATAGGTGCCGATAGGCATTCCAGATATGGTTGCCGATAGGCATTTCAAATATAAGTGCTGATAGGCATTTCAGATGTAGTTTCCGATAGGCATTTCAAAAATTGGTGCCGATAGGCATTTCAGATATAGTTGCCGATTGGCATTTTAAAAACAGGTGCCGATAGGCATTTCAGATATAGAAGCCGATAGGTATTTCTAATATAGGTGTCGATAGGCATTTCAGATATGGTTGTCGATAGGCATTTCAAATATATGAGCAGATAGGCATTTCAGATGTAGTTTCTGAAAGGCATTTCAAAAATAGGTGATGATAGGCATTTCAGATATAGGTGCCGATAGGCATTTCAGATATAGTTGCCGATTGGCATTTTAAAAACAGGTGCCGATAGGCATTTCAGATATAGAAGCCGATAGGCATTTCCAATATGGGTGCCGATAAGCATTCCAGATATGGTTGCCGATAAGCATTCCAGATATGGTTGCCGATAGGCATTTTAAATATAGGTGCTGATAGGCATTTCAGATGTAGTTTCCGATAGGCATTTCAAAAATTGGTGCCGATAGGCATTTCAGATATAGGTGCCCATAGGCATTTCAGATATAGTTGCCGATTGGTATTTTAAAAATAGGTGCCGATAGGCATTTCAGATATACAAGCCGATAGGTATTTCAAATATAGGTGTCGATAGGCATTTCAGATATGGTTGCCGATAGGCATTTCAAATATTGGTGCTGATAGGCATTTCAGATGTAGTTTCCGATAGGCATTTCAAAAATAGGTGCCGATAGGCATTTCAGATATAGAAGCCGATAGGTATTTCAAATATAGGTGTCGATAGGCATTTCAGATATGGTTGCCGATAGGCATTTCAATTATTGGTGCTGATAGGCATTTCAGATGTAGTTTCCGATAGGCATTTCAAAAATAGGTGCCGATAGGCATTTCAGATATAGAAGTCGATAGGTATTTCAAATATAGGTGTCGATAGGCATTTCAGATATGGTTGCCGATAAGCATTTCAAATATTGGTGCTAATAGGCATTTCAGATGTAGTTTTCGATAGGCATTTCAAAAATAGGTGCTGATAGGCATTTCAGATATAGGTGCCGATAGGCATTTCAGATATAGTTGCCGATTGGCATTTTAAAAATAGGTGCCGATAGGCATTTCAGATATAGAAGCCGATAGGCATTTCAAATATAGGTGCCGATAAGCATTCCAGATGTGGTTGCCGATAGGCATTTCAAATATAGGTGCTGATAGGCATTTCAGATGTAGTTTCCGAAAGGCATTTCAAAAAGAGGTGCCGATAGGCATTTCAGATATAGGTGCCGATAGGCATTTCTGATATAGTTGCCGATTGGCATTTTAAAAATGGGTGCCGATAGGCATTTCAGATATTGAAGCCGATAGGCATTTCAAATATAGGTGCCGATAGGCATTCCAGATATGGTTGCCGATAGGCATTTCAAATATAAGTGCTGATAGGCAATTCAGATGTAGTTTCCGATAGGCATTTCAAAAATTGGTGCCGATAGGCATTTCAGATATAGTTGCCGATTGGCATTTTAAAAACAGGTGCCGATAGGCATTTCAGATATAGAAGCCGATAGGTATTTCAAATATAGGTGTCGATAGGCATTTCAGATATGGTTGCCGATAGGCATTTCAAATATAGGAGCAGATAGGCATTTCAGATGTAGTTCCTGAAAGGCATTTCAAAAATAGATGCCGATAGGCATTTCAGATATAGGTGCCGATAGGCATTTCAGGCATAGTTGCAGATTGGCATTTTAAAAACAGGTGCCGATAGGCATTTCAGATATAGAAGCCGATAGGCATTTCAAATATGGGTGCCGATAAGCATTCTAGATATGGTTGCCGATAGGCATTTCAAATATAGGTGCTGATAGGCATTTCAGATGTAGTTTCCGATAGGCATTTCAAAAATAGGTGCCGATAGGCATTTCAGATATAGGTGCCGATAGGCATTTCAGATATAGTTGCAGATTGGCATTTTAAAAACAGGTGCCGATAGGCATTTCAGATATAGAAGCCGATAGGCATTTCAAATATGGGTGCCGATAAGCATTCTAGATATGGTTGCCGATAGGCATTTCAAATATAGGTGCTGATAGGCATCCCAGATGTAGTTTCCGATAGGCATTTTAAAAATTGGTGCCGATAGGAATTTCAGATATAGGTGCCGATAGGCATTTCAGATATAGTTACCGATTGGCATTTTAAAGATAGGTGCCGATAGGCATTTCAGATATAGAAGCCGATAGGTATTTCAAATATAGGTGTCGATAGGCATTTCAGATATGGTTACCGATAGGCATTTCAAATATAGGTGATGATAGGCATTTCAGATGTAGTTTCCGATAGGCATTTCAAAAATAGGTGCCGATAGGCATTTCAGATATAGGTGCCGATTGGCATTTTAAAAACAGGTGCCGATAGGCATTTCAGATATAGAAGCCGATAGGTATTTCAAATATAGGTGCCGATAGGCATTTTAGATATGGTTGCCGATAAGCATTTCAAATATAGGAGCAGATAGGCATTTCAGATGTAGTTTCTGAAAGGCATTTCAAAAATAGGTGCCGATAGGCATTTCAGATATAGGTGCCGATAGGCATTTCAGATATAGTTGCTGATTGGCATTTTAAAAACAGGTGCCGATAAGCAATTCAGATATAGAAGCCGATAGGTATTTCAAATATAGGTGTCGATAGGCATTTCAGATATGGTTGCCGATAGGCATTTCAAATATAGGAGCAGATAGGCATTTCAGATGTAGTTTCTGAAAGGCATTTCAAAAATAGGTGCCGATAGGCATTTCAGATATAGGTGCCGATAGGCATTTCAGATATAGTTGCCGATTGGCATTTTAAAAATAGGTGCCGATAGGCATTTCAGATATAAGAGCCGATAGGCATTTCAAATTTAGGTGCCGATAGGCATTCGAGATATGGTTGCCGATAGGCATTTCAAATATAGGTGCTGATAGGCATTTTAGATGTAGTTTCCGATAGGCATTTCAAAAATTGATGCCGATAGGCATTTCAAATATAGGTGCTGATAGGCATTTTAGATGTAGTTTCCGATAGGCATTTCAAAAATTGATGCCGATAGGCATTTCAGATATAGGTGCCGATAGGCATTTCAGATATAGTTGCCGATTGGCATTTTAAAAATAGGTGCCGATTTGCATTTCAGATATAGAAACCGATAGTCACTTCAAATATAGGTGCCGATAGGCATTCCAGATATGGTTTCCGATAGGCATTTCAAATATAGGTGCTAATAGGCATTTCAGATGTTGTTTCCGATAGGCATTTCAAAAATAGGTGCCGATAGGCATTTCAGATATAGGTGCCGATAGGCATTTCAGATATAGTTGCCAATTGGCATTTTAAAAATAGGTGCCGATAGGCATTTCATATATAGGTGCCGATAGGCATATCAGATATAGTTGCCGATAGGCATTTAAAATATAGGTGCCGATAGGCATTTCAAATATAGGTGTCGATAGGCATTTCAGATATAAATGCCGAAAGGCATTTCAGATATAGGTGCCGATAGGCATTTCTGATGTAGTTGCCGATAGGCATTTTAAATATAGGTGCTGATAGGCATTTCAGATGTAGTTTTCGATAGGCATTTCAAAAATAGGTGCCGATAGGCATTTCAGATATAGAAGCTGATAGGCATCTCAAATATAGGTGCCGATAGGCATTCCAGATATGGTTTCCGATAGGCATTTCAAATATAGGGGCTGATAGGCATTTCAGATGTAGTTTTCAAAAGGCATTTCAAAAATAGGTGCCGATAGGCATTTCAGATATAGGTGCCGATAGGCATTTCAGATATAGTTGCCGATTGGTATTTTAAAAATAGGTGCCGATAGGCATTTCAGATATAGAAGCCGATAGGCATTTCAAATATAAGTGCCGATAAGCATTCCAGATATGGTTGCCGATAGGCATTTTTAATATAGGTGCTGATAGGCATTTCAGATGTAGTATCCGATAGGCATTTCAAAAATTGGTGCCGATAGGCATTTCAGATATAGGTGCCGATAGGCATTTCAGATAGAGTTGCCGATTGGCATTTTAAAAATAGGTGCCGATAGGCTTTTCAGATATAGAAGCCGATAGGTTTTTCAAATATAGGTGTCGATAGGCATTTCAGATATAGTTGCCGATAGGCATTTCAAACATAGGTGCTGATAGGCATTTCAGATGTAGTTTCCGATAGGCATTTCAAAAATAGGTGCCGATAGGCATTTCAGATATAGGTGCCGATAGGCATTTCAGATATAGTTGCCGATTGGCATTTTAAAAATAGGTGCCGATAGGCATTTCAGATATAGAAGCCGATAGGCATTTCAAATTTAGGTGCCGATAGGCATTCCAGATATGGTTTCCGATAGGCATTTCAAATATAGGTGCTGATAGGCATTTCAGATGTAGTTTCCGATAGGCATTTCAAAAATAGGTGCCGATAGGCATTTCAGATATAGGTGCCGATAGGCATTTCAGATATAGGTACCGATAGGCATATCAGATATAGTTGCCGATAGGCATTCAAAATATAGGTGACGATAGGCATTTCAAATATAGGTGTCGATAGGCATTTCAGATATAAATGCCGAAAGGCATTTCAGATATAGAAGCCGATAGGCATTTCAAATATAGGTGCCGATATGCATTCCAGATATGGTTGCCGATAGGCATTTCAAATATAGGTGCTGAAAGGCATTTCAGATGTAGTTTCCAATAGGCATTTCAAAAATTGGTGCCGATAGGCTTTTCAGATATAGGTGCCCATAGGCATTTCAGATATAGTTGCCGATTGGCATTTTAAAAATAGGTGCCGATAGGCATTTCAGATATAGAAGCCGATAGGCATTTCAAATATAGGTGCCGATAGGCATTCCAGATATGGTTGCCGATAGGCATTTCAAATATAGGTGCTGATAGGCATTTCAGATGTAGTTTCCGATAGGCATTTCAAAAATAGGTGCCGATAAGCATTTCAGATATAGGTGCCGATAGGCATTTCAGATATAGTTGCCGATTGGCATTTTAAAAATAGGTGCCGATAGGCATTTTAGATATAGGTGCCGATAGGCATTTCAGATATACAAGCCGATAGGCATTTCAAATATAGGTGCCGATAGGCATTCCAGATATGGTTGCCGATAGGCATTTCAAATATAAGTGCTGATAGGCATTTTAGATGTAGTTTTCGATAGGCATTTCAAAAATAGGTACCGATAGGCATTTCAGATATAGGTTCCGATAGGCATTTCAGATATAGTTGCCAATTGGCATTTTAAAAATAGGTGCCGATAGGCATTTCAGATATAGAAGCCGATAGGCATTTCAAATATAGGTGCCGATAGGCATTCCAGATATGGTTGCCGATAGGCATTTCAAATATAGGTGCTGATAGGCATTTCAGATGTAGTTTCCGATAGGCATTTCAAAAATAGGTGCCAATAGGCATTTCAGATATAGGTGCCGATAGGCATTTCAGATATAGTTGCCGATTGGCATTTTAAAAATAGGTGCCGACAGGCATTTCAGATATAGGTGCCGATAGGCATTTCAGATATAGTTGCCGATTGGCATTTTAAAAATAGGTGCCTATAGGCATTTTAGATATAGAAGCCGATAGGCATTTCAAATATAGGTGCCGATAAGCATTTCAGATATGGTTGCTGATAGGCATATCAAATATAGGTGCTGATAGGCATTTCAGATGTAGTTTACGATAGGCATTTCAAAAATTGGTGCTGATAGGCATTTCAGATATAGGTGCCGATAGACATTTCAGATATAGTTGCCGATTGGCATTTTAAAGATAGGTGCCGATAGGCAATTCAGATATAGAAGCCGATAGGTATTTCAAATATAAGTGTCGATAGGCATTTCAGATATTGTTGCCGATAGGCATTTCAAATATAGGTGCTGATAGGCATTTCAGATGTAGTTTCCGATAGGCATTTCAAAAATAGGTGCCGATAGGCATTTCAGATATAGAAGCCGATAGGTATTTCAAATATAGGTGTCGATAGGCATTTCAGATATGGTTGCCGATAGGCATTTCAAATATTGGTGCTAATAGGCATTTCAGATGTAGTTTTCGATAGGCATTTCAAAAATAGGTGCCGATAGGCATTTCAGATATAGGTGCCGATAGGCATTTCAGATATAGTTGCCGATTGGCATTTTAAAAATTGGTGCCGATAGGCATTTCAGATATAGAAGCCGATAGGCATTTCAAATATAGGTGCCGATAAGCATTCCAGATATGGTTGCCGATAGGCATTTCAAATATAGGTGCCGATAGGAATTTCAGATGTAGTTTCCGAAAGGCATTTCAAAAATAGGTGCCGATAGGCATTCCAGATATGGTTGCCGATAGGCATTTCAGATATAGTTGCCAATTGGCATTTTAAAAATTGGTGCCGATAGGCATTTCAGATATAAAAGCCGATAGGCATTTCAAATATAGGTGCCGATACGCATTCCAGATATGGTTGCCGATAGGCATTTCAAATATAGGTGCTGATAGGCATCCCAGATGTAGTTTCCGACAGGCATTTTAAAAATTGGTGCCGATAGGCATTTCAGATATAGGTGCCGATAGGCATTTCAGATATAGTTACCGATTGGCATTTTAAAGATAGGTGCCGATAGGCATTTCAGATATAGAAGCCGATAGGTATTTCAAATATAGGTGTCGATAGGCATTTCAGATATGGTTACCGATAGGCATTTCAAATATAGGTGATGATAGGCATTTCAGATGTAGTTTCCGATAGGCATATCAAAAATAGGTGCCGATAGGCATTTCAGATATAGGTGCCGATTGGCATATTAAAAACAGGTGCCGATAGGCATTTCAGATATAGAAGCCGATAGGTATTTCAAATATAGGTGCCGATAGGCATTTTAGATATGGTTGCCGATAGGCATTTCAAATATAGGAGCAGATAGGCATTTCAGATGTAGTTTCTGAAAGGCATTTCAAAAATAGGTGCCGATAGGCATTTCAGATATAGGTGCCGATAGGCATTTCAGATATAGTTGCCGATTGGCATTTTAAAAACAGGTGCCGATAGGCAATTCAGATATAGAAGCCGATAGGTATTTCAAATATAGGTGTCGACAGGCATTTCAGATATGGTTGCCGATAGGCATTTCAAATATAGAAGCAGATAGGCATTTCAGATGTAGTTTCTGAAAGGCATTTCAAAAATAGGTGCCGATAGGCATTTCAGATATAGGTGCCGATAGGCATTTCAGATATAGTTGCCGATTGGCATTTTAAAAACAGGTGCCGATAGGCATTTCAGATATAGAAGCCGATAGGCATTTCAAATATGGGTGCCGATAAGCATTCCAGATATGTTTGCCGATAGGCATTTCAAATATAGGTGCTGATAGGCATTTCAGATGTAGTTTCCGATAGGCATTTCAAAAATAGGTGCCGATAGGCATTTCAGTTATAGGTGCCGATAGGCATTTCAGATATAGTTGCCAATTGGCATTTTAAAAATAGGTGCCGATAGGCATTTCAGATATAAGAGCCGATAGGCATTTCAAATTTAGGTGCCGATAGGCATTCGAGATATGGTTGCCGATAGGCATTTCAAATATAGGTGCTGATAGGCATTTTAGATGTAGTTTCCGATAGGCATTTCAAAAATTGATGCCGATAGGCATTTCAAATATAGGTGCTGATAGGCATTTTAGATGTAGTTTCCGATAGGCATTTCAAAAATTGATGCCAATAGGCATTTCAGATATAGTTGCCGATTGGCATTTTAAAAATAGGTGCCGATAGGCATTTCAGATATAGAAACCGATAGTCACTTCAAATATAGGTGCCGATAAGCATTCCAGATATGGTTTCCGATAGGCATTTCAAATATAGGTGCTGATAGGCATTTCAGATGTAGTTTCCGATAGGCATTTCAAAAATAGGTGCCGATAGGCATTTCAGATATAGGTGCCGATAGGCATTTCAGATATAGTTGCCAATTGGCATTTTAAAAATAGGTGCCGATAGGCATTTCATATATAGGTGCCGATAGGCATATCAGATATAGTTGCCGATAGGCATTTAAAATATAGGTGCCGATAGGCATTTCAAATATAGGTGTCGATAGGCATTTCAGATATAAATGCCGAAAGGCATTTCAGATATAGGTGCCGATAGGCATTTCTGATGTAGTTGCCGATAGGCATTTTAAATATAGGTGCTGATAGGCATTTCAGATGTAGTTTTCGATAGGCATTTCAAAAATAGATGCCGATAGGCATTTCAGATATAGAAGCTGATAGGCATCTCAAATATAGGTGCCGATAGGCATTCCAGATATGGTTTCCGATAGGCATTTCAAATATAGTTGCTGATAGGCATTTCAGATGTAGTTTCCGATAGGCATTTCAAAAATAGGTGCCGATAGGCATTTCAGATATAGGTGCCGATAGGCATTTCAGATATAGTTGCCGATTGGCATTTTAAAAATAGGTGCCGATAGGCATTTCAGATATAGAAGCCGATAGGCATTTCAAATATAGGTGCCGACAGGCATTCCAGATATGGTTGCCGATAGGCATTTCAAATATAGGGGCTGATAGGCATTTCAGATGTAGTTTTCAAAAGGCATTTCAAAAATAGGTGCCGATAGGCATTTCAGATATAGGTGCCGATAGGCATTTCAGATATAGTTGCCGATTGGCATTTTAAAAATAGGTGCCGATAGGCATTTCAGATATAGAAGCCGATAGGCACTTCAAATATAAGTGCCGATAAGCATTCCAGATATGGTTGCCGATAGGCATTTTTAATATAGGTGCTGATAGGCATTTCAGATGTAGTATCCGATAGGCATTTCAAAAATTGGTGCCGATGGGCATTTCAGATATAGGTGCCGATAGGCATTCCAGATAGAGTTGCCGATTGGCATTTTAAAAATAGGTGCCGATAGGCATTTCAGATATAGAAGCCGATAGGTTTTTCAAATATAGGTGTCGATAGGCATTTCAGATATAGTTGCCGATAGGCATTTCAAATATAGGTGCTGATATGCATTTCAGATGTAGTTTCCGATAGGCAATTCAAAAATAGGTGCCGATAGGCATTTCAGATATAGGTGCCGATAGGCATTTCAGATATAGTTGCCGATTGGCATTTTAAAAATAGGTGCCGATAGGCAGTTCAGATATAGAAGCCGATAGGCATTTGAAATATAGGTGCCGATAGGCATTCCAGATATTGTTTCCGATAGGCATTTCAAATATAGGTGCTGATAGGCATTTCAGATGTAGTTTCCGATAGGCATTTCAAAAATAGGTGCCGATAGGCATTTCTGATATAGGTGCCGATAGGCATTTCAGATATAGTTGCCAATTGGCATTTTAAAAATAGGTGCCGATAGGCATTTCAGATATAGGTGCCGATAGGCATATCAGATATAGTTGCCGATAGGCATTCAAAATATAGGTGCCGATAGGCATTTCAAATATAGGTGTCGATAGGCATTTCAGATGTAGTTTCCGATAGGCATTTCAAAAATAGGTGCCGATAGGCATTTCAGATATAGGTGCCGATAGGCATTTCAGATATAGTTGCAGATTGGCATTTTAAAAACAGGTGCCGATAGGCATTTCAGATATAGAAGCCGATAGGCATTTCAAATATGGGTGCCGATAAGCATTCTAGATATGGTTGCCGATAGGCATTTCAAATATAGGTGCTGATAGGCATCCCAGATGTAGTTTCCGATAGGCATTTTAAAAATTGGTGCCGATAGGAATTTCAGATATAGGTGCCGATAGGCATTTCAGATATAGTTACCGATTGGCATTTTAAAGATAGGTGCCGATAGGCATTTCAGATATAGAAGCCGATAGGTATTTCAAATATAGGTGTCGATAGGCATTTCAGATATAGTTACCGATAGGCATTTCAAATATAGGTGATGATAGGCATTTCAGATGTAGTTTCCGATAGGCATTTCAAAAATAGGTGCCGATAGGCATTTCAGATATAGGTGCCGATTGGCATTTTAAAAACAGGTGCCGATAGGCATTTCAGATATAGAAGCCGATAGGTATTTCAAATATAGGTGCCGATAGGCATTTTAGATATGGTTGCCGATAAGCATTTCAAATATAGGAGCAGATAGGCATTTCAGATGTAGTTTCTGAAAGGCATTTCAAAAATAGGTGCCGATAGGCATTTCAGATATAGGTGCCGATAGGCATTTCAGATATAGTTGCTGATTGGCATTTTAAAAACAGGTGCCGATAAGCAATTCAGATATAGAAGCCGATAGGTATTTCAAATATAGGTGTCGATAGGCATTTCAGATATGGTTGCCGATAGGCATTTCAAATATAGGAGCAGATAGGCATTTCAGATGTAGTTTCTGAAAGGCATTTCAAAAATAGGTGCCGATAGGCATTTCAGATATAGGTGCCGATAGGCATTTCAGATATAGTTGCCGATTGGCATTTTAAAAATAGGTGCCGATAGGCATTTCAGATATAAGAGCCGATAGGCATTTCAAATTTAGGTGCCGATAGGCATTCGAGATATGGTTGCCGATAGGCATTTCAAATATAGGTGCTGATAGGCATTTTAGATGTAGTTTCCGATAGGCATTTCAAAAATTGATGCCGATAGGCATTTCAAATATAGGTGCTGATAGGCATTTTAGATGTAGTTTCCGATAGGCATTTCAAAAATTGATGCCGATAGGCATTTCAGATATAGGTGCCGATAGGCATTTCAGATATAGTTGCCGATTGGCATTTTAAAAATAGGTGCCGATTTGCATTTCAGATATAGAAACCGATAGTCACTTCAAATATAGGTGCCGATAGGCATTCCAGATATGGTTTCCGATAGGCATTTCAAATATAGGTGCTAATAGGCATTTCAGATGTTGTTTCCGATAGGCATTTCAAAAATAGGTGCCGATAGGCATTTCAGATATAGGTGCCGATAGGCATTTCAGATATAGTTGCCAATTGGCATTTTAAAAATAGGTGCCGATAGGCATTTCATATATAGGTGCCGATAGGCATATCAGATATAGTTGCCGATAGGCATTTAAAATATAGGTGCCGATAGGCATTTCAAATATAGGTGTCGATAGGCATTTCAGATATAAATGCCGAAAGGCATTTCAGATATAGGTGCCGATAGGCATTTCTGATGTAGTTGCCGATAGGCATTTTAAATATAGGTGCTGATAGGCATTTCAGATGTAGTTTTCGATAGGCATTTCAAAAATAGGTGCCGATAGGCATTTCAGATATAGAAGCTGATAGGCATCTCAAATATAGGTGCCGATAGGCATTCCAGATATGGTTTCCGATAGGCATTTCAAATATAGTTGCTGATAGGCATTTCAGATGTAGTTTCCGATAGGCATTTCAAAAATAGGTGGCGATAGGCATTTCAGATATAGGTGCCGATAGGCATTTCAGATATAGTTGCCGATTGGCATTTTAAAATAGGTGCCGATAGGCATTTCAGATATAGAAGCCGATAGGCATTTCAAATATAGGTGCCGACAGGCATTCCAGATATGGTTGCCGATAGGCATTTCAAATATAGGGGCTGATAGGCATTTCAGATGTAGTTTTCAAAAGGCATTTCAAAAATAGGTGCCGATAGGCATTTCAGATATAGGTGCCGATAGGCATTTCAGATATAGTTGCCGATTGGTATTTTAAAAATAGGTGCCGATAGGCATTTCAGATATAGAAGCCGATAGGCATTTCAAATATAAGTGCCGATAAGCATTCCAGATATGGTTGCCGATAGGCATTTTTAATATAGGTGCTGATAGGCATTTCAGATGTAGTATCCGATAGGCATTTCAAAAATTGGTGCCGATAGGCATTTCAGATATAGGTGCCGATAGGCATTTCAGATAGAGTTGCCGATTGGCATTTTAAAAATAGGTGCCGATAGGCTTTTCAGATATAGAAGCCGATAGGTTTTTCAAATATAGGTGTCGATAGGCATTTCAGATATAGTTGCCGATAGGCATTTCAAACATAGGTGCTGATAGGCATTTCAGATGTAGTTTCCGATAGGCATTTCAAAAATAGGTGCCGATAGGCATTTCAGATATAGGTGCCGATAGGCATTTCAGATATAGTTGCCGATTGGCATTTTAAAAATAGGTGCCGATAGGCATTTCAGATATAGAAGCCGATAGGCATTTCAAATTTAGGTGCCGATAGGCATTCCAGATATGGTTTCCGATAGGCATTTCAAATATAGGTGCTGATAGGCATTTCAGATGTAGTTTCCGATAGGCATTTCAAAAATAGGTGCCGATAGGCATTTCAGATATAGGTGCCGATAGGCATTTCAGATATAGGTGCCGATAGGCATATCAGATATAGTTGCCGATAGGCATTCAAAATATAGGTGACGATAGGCATTTCAAATATAGGTGTCGATAGGCATTTCAGATATAAATGCCGAAAGGCATTTCAGATATAGAAGCCGATAGGCATTTCAAATATAGGTGCCGATATGCATTCCAGATATGGTTGCCGATAGGCATTTCAAATATAAGTGCTGAAAGGCATTTCAGATGTAGTTTCCAATAGGCATTTCAAAAATTGGTGCCGATAGGCTTTTCAGATATAGGTGCCGATAGGCATTTCAGATATAGTTACCGATTGGCATTTTAAAGATAGGTGCCGATAGGCATTTCAGATATAGAAGCCGATAGGTATTTCAAATATAGGTGTCGATAGGCATTTCAGATATGGTTACCGATAGGCATTTCAAATATAGGTGATGATAGGCATTTCAGATGTAGTTTCCGATAGGCATTTCAAAAATAGGTGCCGATAGGCATTTCAGATATAGGTGCCGATTGGCATATTAAAAACAGGTGCCGATAGGCATTTCAGATATAGAAGCCGATAGGTATTTCAAATATAGGTGCCGATAGGCATTTTAGATATGGTTGCCGATAGGCATTTCAAATATAGGAGCAGATAGGCATTTCAGATGTAGTTTCTGAAAGGCATTTCAAAAATAGGTGCCGATAGGCATTTCAGATATAGGTGCCGATAGGCATTTCAGATATAGTTGCCGATTGGCATTTTAAAAACAGGTGCCGATAGGCAATTCAGATATAGAAGCCGATAGGTATTTCAAATATAGGTGTCGACAGGCATTTCAGATATGGTTGCCGATAGGCATTTCAAATATAGAAGCAGATAGGCATTTCAGATGTAGTTTCTGAAAGGCATTTCAAAAATAGGTGCCGATAGGCATTTCAGATATAGGTGCCGATAGGCATTTCAGATATAGTTGCCGATTGGCATTTTAAAAACAGGTGCCGATAGGCATTTCAGATATAGAAGCCGATAGGCATTTCAAATATGGGTGCCGATAAGCATTCCAGATATGTTTGCCGATAGGCATTTCAAATATAGGTGCTGATAGGCATTTCAGATGTAGTTTCCGATAGGCATTTCAAAAATAGGTGCCGATAGGCATTTCAGTTATAGGTGCCGATAGGCATTTCAGATATAGTTGCCAATTGGCATTTTAAAAATAGGTGCCGATAGGCATTTCAGATATAAAAGCCGATAGGCATTTCAAATTTAGGTGCCGATAGGCATTCGAGATATGGTTGCCGATAGGCATTTCAAATATAGGTGCTGATAGGCATTTTAGATGTAGTTTCCGATAGGCATTTCAAAAATTGATGCCGATAGGCATTTCAAATATAGGTGCTGATAGGCATTTTAGATGTAGTTTCCGATAGGCATTTCAAAAATTGATGCCAATAGGCATTTCAGATATAGTTGCCGATTGGCATTTTAAAAATAGGTGCCGATAGGCATTTCAGATATAGAAACCGATAGTCACTTCAAATATAGGTGCCGATAAGCATTCCAGATATGGTTTCCGATAGGCATTTCAAATATAGGTGCTGATAGGCATTTCAGATGTAGTTTCCGATAGGCATTTCAAAAATAGGTGCCGATAGGCATTTCAGATATAGGTGCCGATAGGCATTTCAGATATAGTTGCCAATTGGCATTTTAAAAATATGTGCCGATAGGCATTTCATATATAGGTGCCGATAGGCATATCAGATATAGTTGCCGATAGGCATTTAAAATATAGGTGCCGATAGGCATTTCAAATATAGGTGTCGATAGGCATTTCAGATATAAATGCCGAAAGGCATTTCAGATATAGGTGCCGATAGGCATTTCTGATGTAGTTGCCGATAGGCATTTTAAATATAGGTGCTGATAGGCATTTCAGATGTAGTTTTCGATAGGCATTTCAAAAATAGATGCCGATAGGCATTTCAGATATAGAAGCTGATAGGCATCTCAAATATAGGTGCCGATAGGCATTCCAGATATGGTTTCCGATAGGCATTTCAAATATAGTTGCTGATAGGCATTTCAGATGTAGTTTCCGATAGGCATTTCAAAAATAGGTGCCGATAGGCATTTCAGATATAGGTGCCGATAGGCATTTCAGATATAGTTGCCGATTGGCATTTTAAAAATAGGTGCCGATAGGCATTTCAGATATAGAAGCCGATAGGCATTTCAAATATAGGTGCCGACAGGCATTCCAGATATGGTTGCCGATAGGCATTTCAAATATAGGGGCTGATAGGCATTTCAGATGTAGTTTTCAAAAGGCATTTCAAAAATAGGTGCCGATAGGCATTTCAGATATAGGTGCCGATAGGCATTTCAGATATAGTTGCCGATTGGCATTTTAAAAATAGGTGCCGATAGGCATTTCAGATATAGAAGCCGATAGGCACTTCAAATATAAGTGCCGATAAGCATTCCAGATATGGTTGCCGATAGGCATTTTTAATATAGGTGCTGATAGGCATTTCAGATGTAGTATCCGATAGGCATTTCAAAAATTGGTGCCGATGGGCATTTCAGATATAGGTGCCGATAGGCATTCCAGATAGAGTTGCCGATTGGCATTTTAAAAATAGGTGCCGATAGGCATTTCAGATATAGAAGCCGATAGGTTTTTCAAATATAGGTGTCGATAGGCATTTCAGATATAGTTGCCGATAGGCATTTCAAATATAGGTGCTGATATGCATTTCAGATGTAGTTTCCGATAGGCAATTCAAAAATAGGTGCCGATAGGCATTTCAGATATAGGTGCCGATAGGCATTTCAGATATAGTTGCCGATTGGCATTTTAAAAATAGGTGCCGATAGGCAGTTCAGATATAGAAGCCGATAGGCATTTGAAATATAGGTGCCGATAGGCATTCCAGATATTGTTTCCGATAGGCATTTCAAATATAGGTGCTGATAGGCATTTCAGATGTAGTTTCCGATAGGCATTTCAAAAATAGGTGCCGATAGGCATTTCTGATATAGGTGCCGATAGGCATTTCAGATATAGTTGCCAATTGGCATTTTAAAAATAGGTGCCGATAGGCATTTCAGATATAGGTGCCGATAGGCATATCAGATATAGTTGCCGATAGGCATTCAAAATATAGGTGCCGATAGGCATTTCAAATATAGGTGTCGATAGGCATTTCAGATGTAGTTTCCGATAGGCATTTCAAAAATAGGTGCCGATAGGCATTTCAGATATAGGTGCCGATAGGCATTTCAGATATAGTTGCAGATTGGCATTTTAAAAACAGGTGCCGATAGGCATTTCAGATATAGAAGCCGATAGGCATTTCAAATATGGGTGCCGATAAGCATTCTAGATATGGTTGCCGATAGGCATTTCAAATATAGGTGCTGATAGGCATCCCAGATGTAGTTTCCGATAGGCATTTTAAAAATTGGTGCCGATAGGAATTTCAGATATAGGTGCCGATAGGCATTTCAGATATAGTTACCGATTGGCATTTTAAAGATAGGTGCCGATAGGCATTTCAGATATAGAAGCCGATAGGTATTTCAAATATAGGTGTCGATAGGCATTTCAGATATGGTTACCGATAGGCATTTCAAATATAGGTGATGATAGGCATTTCAGATGTAGTTTCCGATAGGCATTTCAAAAATAGGTGCCGATAGGCATTTCAGATATAGGTGCCGATTGGCATTTTAAAAACAGGTGCCGATAGGCATTTCAGATATAGAAGCCGATAGGTATTTCAAATATAGGTGCCGATAGGCATTTTAGATATGGTTGCCGATAAGCATTTCAAATATAGGAGCAGATAGGCATTTCAGATGTAGTTTCTGAAAGGCATTTCAAAAATAGGTGCCGATAGGCATTTCAGATATAGGTGCCGATAGGCATTTCAGATATAGTTGCTGATTGGCATTTTAAAAACAGGTGCCGATAAGCAATTCAGATATAGAAGCCGATAGGTATTTCAAATATAGGTGTCGATAGGCATTTCAGATATGGTTGCCGATAGGCATTTCAAATATAGGAGCAGATAGGCATTTCAGATGTAGTTTCTGAAAGGCATTTCAAAAATAGGTGCCGATAGGCATTTCAGATATAGGTGCCGATAGGCATTTCAGATATAGTTGCCGATTGGCATTTTAAAAATAGGTGCCGATAGGCATTTCAGATATAAGAGCCGATAGGCATTTCAAATTTAGGTGCCGATAGGCATTCGAGATATGGTTGCCGATAGGCATTTCAAATATAGGTGCTGATAGGCATTTTAGATGTAGTTTCCGATAGGCGTTTCAAAAATTGATGCCGATAGGCATTTCAAATATAGGTGCTGATAGGCATTTTAGATGTAGTTTCCGATAGGCATTTCAAAAATTGATGCCGATAGGCATTTCAGATATAGGTGCCGATAGGCATTTCAGATATAGTTGCCGATTGGCATTTTAAAAATAGGTGCCGATTTGCATTTCAGATATAGAAACCGATAGTCACTTCAAATATAGGTGCCGATAGGCATTCCAGATATGGTTTCCGATAGGCATTTCAAATATAGGTGCTAATAGGCATTTCAGATGTTGTTTCCGATAGGCATTTCAAAAATAGGTGCCGATAGGCATTTCAGATATAGGTGCCGATAGGCATTTCAGATATAGTTGCCAATTGGCATTTTAAAAATAGGTGCCGATAGGCATTTCATATATAGGTGCCGATAGGCATATCAGATATAGTTGCCGATAGGCATTTAAAATATAGGTGCCGATAGGCATTTCAAATATAGGTGTCGATAGGCATTTCAGATATAAATGCCGAAAGGCATTTCAGATATAGGTGCCGATAGGCATTTCTGATGTAGTTGCCGATAGGCATTTTAAATATAGGTGCTGATAGGCATTTCAGGTGTAGTTTTCGATAGGCATTTCAAAAATAGGTGCCGATAGGCATTTCAGATATAGAAGCTGATAGGCATCTCAAATATAGGTGCCGATAGGCATTCCAGATATGGTTTCCGATAGGCATTTCAAATATAGTTGCTGATAGGCATTTCAGATGTAGTTTCCGATAGGCATTTCAAAAATAGGTGGCGATAGGCATTTCAGATATAGGTGCCGATAGGCATTTCAGATATAGTTGCCGATTGGCATTTTAAAATAGGTGCCGATAGGCATTTCAGATATAGAAGCCGATAGGCATTTCAAATATAGGTGCCGACAGGCATTCCAGATATGGTTGCCGATAGGCATTTCAAATATAGGGGCTGATAGGCATTTCAGATGTAGTTTTCAAAAGGCATTTCAAAAATAGGTGCCGATAGGCATTTCAGATATAGGTGCCGATAGGCATTTCAGATATAGTTGCCGATTGGTATTTTAAAAATAGGTGCCGATAGGCATTTCAGATATAGAAGCCGATAGGCATTTCAAATATAAGTGCCGATAAGCATTCCAGATATGGTTGCCGATAGGCATTTTTAATATAGGTGCTGATAGGCATTTCAGATGTAGTATCCGATAGGCATTTCAAAAATTGGTGCCGATAGGCATTTCAGATATAGGTGCCGATAGGCATTTCAGATAGAGTTGCCGATTGGCATTTTAAAAATAGGTGCCGATAGGCTTTTCAGATATAGAAGCCGATAGGTTTTTCAAATATAGGTGTCGATAGGCATTTCAGATATAGTTGCCGATAGGCATTTCAAACATAGGTGCTGATAGGCATTTCAGATGTAGTTTCCGATAGGCATTTCAAAAATAGGTGCCGATAGGCATTTCAGATATAGGTGCCGATAGGCATTTCAGATATAGTTGCCGATTGGCATTTTAAAAATAGGTGCCGATAGGCATTTCAGATATAGAAGCCGATAGGCATTTCAAATTTAGGTGCCGATAGGCATTCCAGATATGGTTTCCGATAGGCATTTCAAATATAGGTGCTGATAGGCATTTCAGATGTAGTTTCCGATAGGCATTTCAAAAATAGGTGCCGATAGGCATTTCAGATATAGGTGCCGATAGGCATTTCAGATATAGGTGCCGATAGGCATATCAGATATAGTTGCCGATAGGCATTCAAAATATAGGTGACGATAGGCATTTCAAATATAGGTGTCGATAGGCATTTCAGATATAAATGCCGAAAGGCATTTCAGATATAGAAGCCGATAGGCATTTCAAATATAGGTGCCGATATGCATTCCAGATATGGTTGCCGATAGGCATTTCAAATATAAGTGCTGAAAGGCATTTCAGATGTAGTTTCCAATAGGCATTTCAAAAATTGGTGCCGATAGGCTTTTCAGATATAGGTGCCCATAGGCATTTCAGATATAGTTGCCGATTGGCATTTTAAAAATAGGTGCCGATAGGCATTTCAGATATAGAAGCCGATAGGTATTTCAAATATAGGTGTAGATAGGCATTTCAGATATGGTTGCCGATAGGCATTTCAAATATAGGTGCTGATAGGCATTTCAGATGTAGTTTCCGATAGGCATTTCAAAAATAGGTGCCGATAAGCATTTCAGATATAGGTGCCGATAGGCATTTCAGATATAGTTGCCGATTGGCATTTTAAAAATAGGTGCCGATAGGCATTTTAGATATAGGTGCCGATAGGCATTTCAGATATAGAAGCCGATAGGCATTTCAAATATAGGTGCCGATAGGCATTCCAGATATGGTTGCCGATAGGCATTTCAAATATAAGTGCTGATAGGCATTTTAGATGTAGTTTTCGATAGGCATTTCAAAAATAGGTACCGATAGGCATTTCAGATATAGGTTCCGATAGGCATTTCAGATATAGTTGCCAATTGGCATTTTAAAAATAGGTGCCGATAGGCATTTCAGATATAGAAGCCGATAGGCATTTCAAATATAGGTGCCGATAGGCATTCCAGATATGGTTGCCGATAGGCATTTCAAATATAGGTGCTGATAGGCATTTCAGATGTAGTTTCCGATAGGCATTTCAAAAATAGGTGCCAATAGGCATTTCAGATATAGGTGCCGATAGGCATTTCAGATATAGTTGCCGATTGGCATTTTAAAAATAGGTGCCGATAGGCATTTCAGATATAGGTGCCGATAGGCATTTCAGATATAGTTGCCGATTGGCATTTTAAAAATAGGTGCCTATAGGCATTTTAGATATAGAAGCCGATAGGCATTTCAAATATAGGTGCCGATAAGCATTTCAGATATGGTTGCTGATAGGCATATCAAATATAGGTGCTGATAGGCATTTCAGATGTAGTTTACGATAGGCATTTCAAAAATTGGTGCTGATAGGCATTTCAGATATAGGTGCCGATAGACATTTCAGATATAGTTGCCGATTGGCATTTTAAAGATAGGTGCCGATAGGCAATTCAGATATAGAAGCCGATAGGTATTTCAAATATAAGTGTCGATAGGCATTTCAGATATTGTTGCCGATAGGCATTTCAAATATAGGTGCTGATAGGCATTTCAGATGTAGTTTCCGATAGGCATTTCAAAAATAGGTGCCGATAGGCATTTCAGATATAGAAGCCGATAGGTATTTCAAATATAGGTGTCTATAGGCATTTCAGATATGGTTGCCGATAGGCATTTCAAATATTGGTGCTAATAGGCATTTCAGATGTAGTTTTCGATAGGCATTTCAAAAATAGGTGCCGATAGGCATTTCAGATATAGGTGCCGATAGGCATTTCAGATATAGTTGCCGATTGGCATTTTAAAAATTGGTGCCGATAGGCATTTCAGATATAGAAGCCGATAGGCATTTCAAATATAGGTGCCGATAAGCATTCCAGATATGGTTGCCGATAGGCATTTCAAATATAGGTGCTGATAGGCATTTTAGATGTAGTTTCCGATAGGCATTTCAAAAATTGATGCCGATAGGCATTTCAAATATAGGTGCTGATAGGCATTTTAGATGTAGTTTCCGATAGGCATTTCAAAAATTGATGCCAATAGGCATTTCAGATATAGTTGCCGATTGGCATTTTAAAAATAGGTGCCGATAGGCATTTCAGATATAGAAACCGATAGTCACTTCAAATATAGGTGCCGATAAGCATTCCAGATATGGTTTCCGATAGGCATTTCAAATATAGGTGCTGATAGGCATTTCAGATGTAGTTTCCGATAGGCATTTCAAAAATAGGTGCCGATAGGCATTTCAGATATAGGTGCCGATAGGCATTTCAGATATAGTTGCCAATTGGCATTTTAAAAATATGTGCCGATAGGCATTTCATATATAGGTGCCGATAGGCATATCAGATATAGTTGCCGATAGGCATTTAAAATATAGGTGCCGATAGGCATTTCAAATATAGGTGTCGATAGGCATTTCAGATATAAATGCCGAAAGGCATTTCAGATATAGGTGCCGATAGGCATTTCTGATGTAGTTGCCGATAGGCATTTTAAATATAGGTGCTGATAGGCATTTCAGATGTAGTTTTCGATAGGCATTTCAAAAATAGATGCCGATAGGCATTTCAGATATAGAAGCTGATAGGCATCTCAAATATAGGTGCCGATAGGCATTCCAGATATGGTTTCCGATAGGCATTTCAAATATAGTTGCTGATAGGCATTTCAGATGTAGTTTCCGATAGGCATTTCAAAAATAGGTGCCGATAGGCATTTCAGATATAGGTGCCGATAGGCATTTCAGATATAGTTGCCGATTGGCATTTTAAAAATAGGTGCCGATAGGCATTTCAGATATAGAAGCCGATAGGCATTTCAAATATAGGTGCCGACAGGCATTCCAGATATGGTTGCCGATAGGCATTTCAAATATAGGGGCTGATAGGCATTTCAGATGTAGTTTTCAAAAGGCATTTCAAAAATAGGTGCCGATAGGCATTTCAGATATAGGTGCCGATAGGCATTTCAGATATAGTTGCCGATTGGCATTTTAAAAATAGGTGCCGATAGGCATTTCAGATATAGAAGCCGATAGGCACTTCAAATATAAGTGCCGATAAGCATTCCAGATATGGTTGCCGATAGGCATTTTTAATATAGGTGCTGATAGGCATTTCAGATGTAGTATCCGATAGGCATTTCAAAAATTGGTGCCGATGGGCATTTCAGATATAGGTGCCGATAGGCATTCCAGATAGAGTTGCCGATTGGCATTTTAAAAATAGGTGCCGATAGGCATTTCAGATATAGAAGCCGATAGGTTTTTCAAATATAGGTGTCGATAGGCATTTCAGATATAGTTGCCGATAGGCATTTCAAATATAGGTGCTGATATGCATTTCAGATGTAGTTTCCGATAGGCAATTCAAAAATAGGTGCCGATAGGCATTTCAGATATAGGTGCCGATAGGCATTTCAGATATAGTTGCCGATTGGCATTTTAAAAATAGGTGCCGATAGGCAGTTCAGATATAGAAGCCGATAGGCATTTGAAATATAGGTGCCGATAGGCATTCCAGATATTGTTTCCGATAGGCATTTCAAATATAGGTGCTGATAGGCATTTCAGATGTAGTTTCCGATAGGCATTTCAAAAATAGGTGCCGATAGGCATTTCTGATATAGGTGCCGATAGGCATTTCAGATATAGTTGCCAATTGGCATTTTAAAAATAGGTGCCGATAGGCATTTCAGATATAGGTGCCGATAGGCATATCAGATATAGTTGCCGATAGGCATTCAAAATATAGGTGCCGATAGGCATTTCAAATATAGGTGTCGATAGGCATTTCAGATGTAGTTTCCGATAGGCATTTCAAAAATAGGTGCCGATAGGCATTTCAGATATAGGTGCCGATAGGCATTTCAGATATAGTTGCAGATTGGCATTTTAAAAACAGGTGCCGATAGGCATTTCAGATATAGAAGCCGATAGGCATTTCAAATATGGGTGCCGATAAGCATTCTAGATATGGTTGCCGATAGGCATTTCAAATATAGGTGCTGATAGGCATCCCAGATGTAGTTTCCGATAGGCATTTTAAAAATTGGTGCCGATAGGAATTTCAGATATAGGTGCCGATAGGCATTTCAGATATAGTTACCGATTGGCATTTTAAAGATAGGTGCCGATAGGCATTTCAGATATAGAAGCCGATAGGTATTTCAAATATAGGTGTCGATAGGCATTTCAGATATGGTTACCGATAGGCATTTCAAATATAGGTGATGATAGGCATTTCAGATGTAGTTTCCGATAGGCATTTCAAAAATAGGTGCCGATAGGCATTTCAGATATAGGTGCCGATTGGCATTTTAAAAACAGGTGCCGATAGGCATTTCAGATATAGAAGCCGATAGGTATTTCAAATATAGGTGCCGATAGGCATTTTAGATATGGTTGCCGATAAGCATTTCAAATATAGGAGCAGATAGGCATTTCAGATGTAGTTTCTGAAAGGCATTTCAAAAATAGGTGCCGATAGGCATTTCAGATATAGGTGCCGATAGGCATTTCAGATATAGTTGCTGATTGGCATTTTAAAAACAGGTGCCGATAAGCAATTCAGATATAGAAGCCGATAGGTATTTCAAATATAGGTGTCGATAGGCATTTCAGATATGGTTGCCGATAGGCATTTCAAATATAGGAGCAGATAGGCATTTCAGATGTAGTTTCTGAAAGGCATTTCAAAAATAGGTGCCGATAGGCATTTCAGATATAGGTGCCGATAGGCATTTCAGATATAGTTGCCGATTGGCATTTTAAAAATAGGTGCCGATAGGCATTTCAGATATAAGAGCCGATAGGCATTTCAAATTAGGGTGCCGATAGGCATTCGAGATATGGTTGCCGATAGGCATTTCAAATATAGGTGCTGATAGGCATTTTAGATGTAGTTTCCGATAGGCATTTCAAAAATTGATGCCGATAGGCATTTCAAATATAGGTGCTGATAGGCATTTTAGATGTAGTTTCCGATAGGCATTTCAAAAATTGATGCCGATAGGCATTTCAGATATAGGTGCCGATAGGCATTTCAGATATAGTTGCCGATTGGCATTTTAAAAATAGGTGCCGATTTGCATTTCAGATATAGAAACCGATAGTCACTTCAAATATAGGTGCCGATAGGCATTCCAGATATGGTTTCCGATAGGCATTTCAAATATAGGTGCTAATAGGCATTTCAGATGTTGTTTCCGATAGGCATTTCAAAAATAGGTGCCGATAGGCATTTCAGATATAGGTGCCGATAGGCATTTCAGATATAGTTGCCAATTGGCATTTTAAAAATAGGTGCCGATAGGCATTTCATATATAGGTGCCGATAGGCATATCAGATATAGTTGCCGATAGGCATTTAAAATATAGGTGCCGATAGGCATTTCAAATATAGGTGTCGATAGGCATTTCAGATATAAATGCCGAAAGGCATTTCAGATATAGGTGCCGATAGGCATTTCTGATGTAGTTGCCGATAGGCATTTTAAATATAGGTGCTGATAGGCATTTCAGGTGTAGTTTTCGATAGGCATTTCAAAAATAGGTGCCGATAGGCATTTCAGATATAGAAGCTGATAGGCATCTCAAATATAGGTGCCGATAGGCATTCCAGATATGGTTTCCGATAGGCATTTCAAATATAGTTGCTGATAGGCATTTCAGATGTAGTTTCCGATAGGCATTTCAAAAATAGGTGGCGATAGGCATTTCAGATATAGGTGCCGATAGGCATTTCAGATATAGTTGCCGATTGGCATTTTAAAATAGGTGCCGATAGGCATTTCAGATATAGAAGCCGATAGGCATTTCAAATATAGGTGCCGACAGGCATTCCAGATATGGTTGCCGATAGGCATTTCAAATATAGGGGCTGATAGGCATTTCAGATGTAGTTTTCAAAAGGCATTTCAAAAATAGGTGCCGATAGGCATTTCAGATATAGGTGCCGATAGGCATTTCAGATATAGTTGCCGATTGGAATTTTAAAAATAGGTGCCGATAGGCATTTCAGATATAGAAGCCGATAGGCATTTCAAATATAAGTGCCGATAAGCATTCCAGATATGGTTGCCGATAGGCATTTTTAATATAGGTGCTGATAGGCATTTCAGATGTAGTATCCGATAGGCATTTCAAAAATTGGTGCCGATAGGCATTTCAGATATAGGTGCCGATAGGCATTTCAGATAGAGTTGCCGATTGGCATTTTAAAAATAGGTGCCGATAGGCTTTTCAGATATAGAAGCCGATAGGTTTTTCAAATATAGGTGTCGATAGGCATTTCAGATATAGTTGCCGATAGGCATTTCAAACATAGGTGCTGATAGGCATTTCAGATGTAGTTTCCGATAGGCATTTCAAAAATAGGTGCCGATAGGCATTTCAGATATAGGTGCCGATAGGCATTTCAGATATAGTTGCCGATTGGCATTTTAAAAATAGGTGCCGATAGGCATTTCAGATATAGAAGCCGATAGGCATTTCAAATTTAGGTGCCGATAGGCATTCCAGATATGGTTTCCGATAGGCATTTCAAATATAGGTGCTGATAGGCATTTCAGATGTAGTTTCCGATAGGCATTTCAAAAATAGGTGCCGATAGGCATTTCAGATATAGGTGCCGATAGGCATTTCAGATATAGGTGCCGATAGGCATATCAGATATAGTTGCCGATAGGCATTCAAAATATAGGTGACGATAGGCATTTCAAATATAGGTGTCGATAGGCATTTCAGATATAAATGCCGAAAGGCATTTCAGATATAGAAGCCGATAGGCATTTCAAATATAGGTGCCGATATGCATTCCAGATATGGTTGCCGATAGGCATTTCAAATATAAGTGCTGAAAGGCATTTCAGATGTAGTTTCCAATAGGCATTTCAAAAATTGGTGCCGATAGGCTTTTCAGATATAGGTGCCCATAGGCATTTCAGATATAGTTGCCGATTGGCATTTTAAAAATAGGTGCCGATAGGCATTTCAGATATAGAAGCCGATAGGTATTTCAAATATAGGTGTAGATAGGCATTTCAGATATGGTTGCCGATAGGCATTTCAAATATAGGTGCTGATAGGCATTTCAGATGTAGTTTCCGATAGGCATTTCAAAAATAGGTGCCGATAAGCATTTCAGATATAGGTGCCGATAGGCATTTCAGATATAGTTGCCGATTGGCATTTTAAAAATAGGTGCCGATAGGCATTTTAGATATAGGTGCCGATAGGCATTTCAGATATAGAAGCCGATAGGCATTTCAAATATAGGTGCCGATAGGCATTCCAGATATGGTTGCCGATAGGCATTTCAAATATAAGTGCTGATAGGCATTTTAGATGTAGTTTTCGATAGGCATTTCAAAAATAGGTACCGATAGGCATTTCAGATATAGGTTCCGATAGGCATTTCAGATATAGTTGCCAATTGGCATTTTAAAAATAGGTGCCGATAGGCATTTCAGATATAGAAGCCGATAGGCATTTCAAATATAGGTGCCGATAGGCATTCCAGATATGGTTGCCGATAGGCATTTCAAATATAGGTGCTGATAGGCATTTCAGATGTAGTTTCCGATAGGCATTTCAAAAATAGGTGCCAATAGGCATTTCAGATATAGGTGCCGATAGGCATTTCAGATATAGTTGCCGATTGGCATTTTAAAAATAGGTGCCGATAGGCATTTCAGATATAGGTGCCGATAGGCATTTCAGATATAGTTGCCGATTGGCATTTTAAAAATAGGTGCCTATAGGCATTTTAGATATAGAAGCCGATAGGCATTTCAAATATAGGTGCCGATAAGCATTTCAGATATGGTTGCTGATAGGCATATCAAATATAGGTGCTGATAGGCATTTCAGATGTAGTTTACGATAGGCATTTCAAAAATTGGTGCTGATAGGCATTTCAGATATAGGTGCCGATAGACATTTCAGATATAGTTGCCGATTGGCATTTTAAAGATAGGTGCCGATAGGCAATTCAGATATAGAAGCCGATAGGTATTTCAAATATAAGTGTCGATAGGCATTTCAGATATTGTTGCCGATAGGCATTTCAAATATAGGTGCTGATAGGCATTTCAGATGTAGTTTCCGATAGGCATTTCAAAAATAGGTGCCGATAGGCATTTCAGATATAGAAGCCGATAGGTATTTCAAATATAGGTGTCTATAGGCATTTCAGATATGGTTGCCGATAGGCATTTCAAATATTGGTGCTAATAGGCATTTCAGATGTAGTTTTCGATAGGCATTTCAAAAATAGGTGCCGATAGGCATTTCAGATATAGGTGCCGATAGGCATTTCAGATATAGTTGCCGATTGGCATTTTAAAAATTGGTGCCGATAGGCATTTCAGATATAGAAGCCGATAGGCATTTCAAATATAGGTGCCGATAAGCATTCCAGATATGGTTGCCGATAGGCATTTCAAATATAGGTGCCGATAGGAATTTCAGATGTAGTTTCCGAAAGGCATTTCAAAAATAGGTGCCGATAGGCATTCCAGATATGGTTGCCGATAGGCATTTCAGATATAGTTGCCAATTGGCATTTTAAAAATTGGTGCCGATAGGCATTTCAGATATAAAAGCCGATAGGCATTTCAAATATAGGTGCCGATACGCATTCCAGATATGGTTGCCGATAGGCATTTCAAATATAGGTGCTGATAGGCATCCCAGATGTAGTTTCCGACAGGCATTTTAAAAATTGGTGCCGATAGGCATTTCAGATATAGGTGCCGATAGGCATTTCAGATATAGTTACCGATTGGCATTTTAAAGATAGGTGCCGATAGGCATTTCAGATATAGAAGCCGATAGGTATTTCAAATATAGGTGTCGATAGGCATTTCAGATATGGTTACCGATAGGCATTTCAAATATAGGTGATGATAGGCATTTCAGATGTAGTTTCCGATAGGCATTTCAAAAATAGGTGCCGATAGGCATTTCAGATATAGGTGCCGATTGGCATATTAAAAACAGGTGCCGATAGGCATTTCAGATATAGAAGCCGATAGGTATTTCAAATATAGGTGCCGATAGGCATTTTAGATATGGTTGCCGATAGGCATTTCAAATATAGGAGCAGATAGGCATTTCAGATGTAGTTTCTGAAAGGCATTTCAAAAATAGGTGCCGATAGGCATTTCAGATATAGGTGCCGATAGGCATTTCAGATATAGTTGCCGATTGGCATTTTAAAAACAGGTGCCGATAGGCAATTCAGATATAGAAGCCGATAGGTATTTCAAATATAGGTGTCGACAGGCATTTCAGATATGGTTGCCGATAGGCATTTCAAATATAGAAGCAGATAGGCATTTCAGATGTAGTTTCTGAAAGGCATTTCAAAAATAGGTGCCGATAGGCATTTCAGATATAGGTGCCGATAGGCATTTCAGATATAGTTGCCGATTGGCATTTTAAAAACAGGTGCCGATAGGCATTTCAGATATAGAAGCCGATAGGCATTTCAAATATAGGTGCCGATAGGATTTCCAGATATGGTTGCCGATAGGCATTTCAAATATAGGTGCTGATAGGCATTTCAGATGTAGTTTCCGATAGGCATTTCAAAAATTGGTGTCGATAGGCATTTCAGATATAGAAGCCGATAGGCATTTCAATTATAGGTGCCGATAGGCATTCCAGATATGGTTGCCGATAGGCATTTCAAATATAGGTGCTGATAGGCATTCCGGATGTAGTTTCCGATAGGCATTTCAAAAAATGGTGCCGATAGGCATTTCAGATATAGGTGCCGATAGGCATTTCAGATATAGTTGCCAATTGGCATTTTAAAAATAGGTGCCGATAGGCATTTCATATATAGGTGCCGATAGGCATATCAGATATAGTTGCCGATAGGCATTTAAAATATAGGTGCCGATAGGCATTTCAAATATAGGTGTCGATAGGCATTTCAGATATAAATGCCGAAAGGCATTTCAGATATAGGTGCCGATAGGCATTTCTGATGTAGTTGCCGATAGGCATTTTAAATATAGGTGCTGATAGGCATTTCAGATGTAGTTTTCGATAGGCATTTCAAAAATAGATGCCGATAGGCATTTCAGATATAGAAGCTGATAGGCATCTCAAATATAGGTGCCGATAGGCATTCCAGATATGGTTTCCGATAGGCATTTCAAATATAGTTGCTGATAGGCATTTCAGATGTAGTTTCCGATAGGCATTTCAAAAATAGGTGCCGATAGGCATTTCAGATATAGGTGCCGATAGGCATTTCAGATATAGTTGCCGATTGGCATTTTAAAAATAGGTGCCGATAGGCATTTCAGATATAGAAGCCGATAGGCATTTCAAATATAGGTGCCGACAGGCATTCCAGATATGGTTGCCGATAGGCATTTCAAATATAGGGGCTGATAGGCATTTCAGATGTAGTTTTCAAAAGGCATTTCAAAAATAGGTGCCGATAGGCATTTCAGATATAGGTGCCGATAGGCATTTCAGATATAGTTGCCGATTGGCATTTTAAAAATAGGTGCCGATAGGCATTTCAGATATAGAAGCCGATAGGCACTTCAAATATAAGTGCCGATAAGCATTCCAGATATGGTTGCCGATAGGCATTTTTAATATAGGTGCTGATAGGCATTTCAGATGTAGTATCCGATAGGCATTTCAAAAATTGGTGCCGATGGGCATTTCAGATATAGGTGCCGATAGGCATTCCAGATAGAGTTGCCGATTGGCATTTTAAAAATAGGTGCCGATAGGCATTTCAGATATAGAAGCCGATAGGTTTTTCAAATATAGGTGTCGATAGGCATTTCAGATATAGTTGCCGATAGGCATTTCAAATATAGGTGCTGATATGCATTTCAGATGTAGTTTCCGATAGGCAATTCAAAAATAGGTGCCGATAGGCATTTCAGATATAGGTGCCGATAGGCATTTCAGATATAGTTGCCGATTGGCATTTTAAAAATAGGTGCCGATAGGCAGTTCAGATATAGAAGCCGATAGGCATTTGAAATATAGGTGCCGATAGGCATTCCAGATATTGTTTCCGATAGGCATTTCAAATATAGGTGCTGATAGGCATTTCAGATGTAGTTTCCGATAGGCATTTCAAAAATAGGTGCCGATAGGCATTTCTGATATAGGTGCCGATAGGCATTTCAGATATAGTTGCCAATTGGCATTTTAAAAATAGGTGCCGATAGGCATTTCAGATATAGGTGCCGATAGGCATATCAGATATAGTTGCCGATAGGCATTCAAAATATAGGTGCCGATAGGCATTTCAAATATAGGTGTCGATAGGCATTTCAGATATAAATGCCGAAAGGCATTTCAGATATAGGTGCCGATAGGCATTTCTGATGTGGTTGCCGATAGGCATTTTAAATATAGGTGCTGATAGGCATTTCAGATGTAGTTTTCGATAGGCATTTCAAAAATACGTGCCGATAGGCATTTCAGATATAGAAGCCGATAGGCATTTCAAATATAGGTGCCGATATGCATTCCAGATATGGTTGCCGATAGGCATTTCAAATATAGGTGCTGAAAGGCATTTCAGATGTAGTTTCCAATAGGCATTTCAAAAATTGGTGCCGATAGGCTTTTCAGATATAGGTGCCCATAGGCATTTCAGATATAGTTGCCGATTGGCATTTTAAAAATAGGTGCCGATAGGCATTTCAGATATAGAAGCCGATAGGTATTTCAAATATAGGTGTCGATAGGCATTTCAGATATGGTTGCCGATAGGCATTTCAAATATAGGTGCTGATAGGCATTTCAGATGTAGTTTCCGATAGGTATTTCAAAAATAGGTGCCGATAAACATTTCAGATATAGGTGCCGATAGGCATTTCAGATATAGTTGCCGATTGGCATTTTAAAAATAGGTGCCGATAGGCATTTCAGATATAGGTGCCGATAGGCATTTCAGATATAGAAGCCGATAGGCATTTCAAATATAGGTGCCGATAGGCATTCCAGATATGGTTGCCGATAGGCATTTCAAATATAAGTGCTGATAGGCATTTTAGATGTAGTTTCCGATAGGCATTTCAAAAATAGGTACCGATAGGCATTTCAAATATAGGTTCCGATAGGCATTTCAGATATAGTTGCCAATTGGCATTTTAAAAATAGGCGCTGATAGGCATTTCAGATATAGAAGCCGATAGGCATTTCTAATATAGGTGCCGATAGGCATTCCAGATATGGTTGCCGATAGGCATTTCAAATATAGGTGCTGATAGGCATTTCAGATGTAGTTTCCGATAGGCATTTGAAAAATAGGTGCCAATAGGCATTTCAGATATAGGTGCCGATAGGCATTTCAGATATAGTTGCCGATTGGCATTTTAAAAATAGGTGCCGATAGGCATTTCAGATATAGGTGCCGATAGGCATTTCAGATATAGTTGCCGATTGGCATTTTAAAAATAGGTGCCTATAGGCATTTTAGATATAGAAGCCGATAGGCATTTCAAATATAGGTGCCGAAAAGCATTCCAGATATGGTTGCTGATAGGCATATCAAATATAGGTGCTGATAGGCATTTCAGATGTAGTTTCCGATAGGCATTTCAAAAATTGGTGCTGATAGGCATTTCAGATATAGGTGCCGATAGGCATTTCAGATATAGTTGCCGATTGGCATTTTAAAGATAGGTGCCGATAGGCATTTCAGATATAGAAGCCGATAGGTATTTCAAATATAAGTGTCGATAGGCATTTCAGATATTGTTGCCGATAGGCATTTAAAATATAGGTGCTGATAGGCATTTCAGATGTAGTTTCCGATAGGCATTTCAAAAATAGGTGACGATAGGCATTTCAGATATAGAAGCCGATAGGTATTTCAAATATAGGTGTCGATAGGCATTTCAGATATGGTTGCCGATAGGCATTTCAAATATTGGTGCTAATAGGCATTTCAGATGTAGTTTTCGATAGACATTTCAAAAATAGGTGCCGATAGGCATTTCAGATATAGGTGCCGATAGGCATTTCAGATATAGTTGCCGATTGGCATTTTAAAAATAGGTGCCGATAGGCATTTCAGATATAGAAGCCGATAGGCATTTCAAATATAGGTGCCGATAAGCATTCCAGATATGGTTGCCGATAGACATTTCAAATATAGGTGCTGATAGGAATTTCAGATGTAGTTTCCGAAAGGCATTTCAAAAATAGGTGCCGATAGGCATTTCAGATATAGGTGCCGATAGGCATTTCAGATATAGTTGCCGATAGGCATTTAAAATATAGGTGCCGATAGGCATTTCAAATATAGGTGTCGATAGGCATTTCAGATATAGTTACCGATTGGCATTTTAAAAATAGGTGCCGATAGGCATTTCAGATATAGAAGCCGATAGGCATTTCAAATATAGGTGCCGATAAGCATTCCAGATATGGTTGCCGATAGGCATTTCAAATATAGGTGCTGATAGGAATTTCAGATGTAGTTTCCGAAAGGCATTTCAAAAATTGGTGCCGATAGGCATTTAAGATATAGGTGCCGATAGGCATTTCAGATATAGTAGCCGTTTGGCATTTTAAAAATAGGTGCCGATAGGCATTTCAGATATAGAAGCCGATAGGTATTTCAAATATAGGTGTCGATAGGCATTTCAGATATAGTTGCCGGTAGGCATTTCAAATATAGGTGCTGATAGGCATTTCAGATGTAGTTTCCGATAGGCATTTCTAAAATAGGTGCCGATAGGCTATTCAGATATAGGTGCCGATAGGCATTTCAGATATAGTTGCCGATTGGCATTTTAAAAATCGGTGTCGATAGGCATTTCAGATATAGGTGCCGATAGGCATTTCAGATATAGGTGCTGATAGGCATTTCAGATATAGTTGCCGATTGGCATTTTAAAAATAGGTGCCGATAGGCATTTCAGATATAGGTGCCGATAGGCATTTCAGATATAGGTGCTGATAGGCATTTTAGATATAGTTGCCGATTGGCATTTTAAAAATAGGTGCCGATAGGCATTTCAGATATAGAAGCCGATAGGCATTTCAAATATAGGTGCCGATAAGCATTCCAGATATGGTTGCCAATAGGCATTTCAAATATAGGTGCTGATAGGCATTTCAGATGTAGTTTCCTATAGGCATTTCAAAAATTGGTGCCGATAGGCATTTCAGATATAGTTGCCGATTGGCATTTTAAAAACAGGTGCCGATAGGCATTTCAGATATAGAAGCCGATAGGTATTTCAAATATAGGTGTCGATAGGCATTTCAGATATGGTTGCCGATAGGCATTTCAAATATTGGTGCTGATAGGCATTTCAGATGTAATTTCCGATAGGCATTTCGAAAATAGGTGCCGATAGGCATTTCAGATATAGAAGCCGATAGGTATTTCAAATATAGGTGTCGATAGGCATTACAGATATGGTTGCCGATAGGCATTTCAAATATTGGTGCTGATAGGCATTTCAGATGTAGTTTTCGATAGGCATTTTAAAAATAGGTGCCGATAGGCATTTCAGATATAGGTGCCGATAGGCATTTCAGATATAGTTGCCGATTGGCATTTTAAAAATAGGTGCCGATAGGCATTTCAGATATAGAAGCCGATAGGCATTTCAAATATAGGTGCCGATAAGCATTCCAGATATGGTTGCCGATAGGCATTTCAAATATAGGTGCTGATAGGCATATCAGATGTAGTTTCCGATAGGCATTTCAAAAATTGGTGCCGATAGGCATTTCAGATATAGGTGCTGATAGGCATTTCAGATATAGTTGCCGATTGGCATTTTAAAAATAGGTGCCGATAGGCATTTCAGATATAGAAGCTGATAGGCATTTCAAATATAGGTGCCGATAAGCATTTCAGATATGGTTGCCGATGGGCATTTCAAATATACGGGCTGATAGGCATTTTAGATGTAGTTTCCGATAGGCATTTCAAAAATAGGTGCCGATAGGAATTTCAGATATAGTTGCCGATTGGCATTTTAAAAATAGGTGCCGATAGGCATTTTAGATGTAGTTTCCGATAGGCATTTCAAAAATAGGTGCCGATAGGCATTTCAGATATAAATGTCGAAAGGCATTTCAGATATAGGTGCCGATAGGCATTTCTGATGTGGTTGCCGATAGGCATCTCAAATATAGGTGCTGATAGGCATTTCAGATGTAGTTTTCGATAGGCATTTCAAAAATAGGTGCCGATAGGCATTTCAGATATAGGTGCCGATAGGCACTTCAGATATAGTTGCCGATTGGCATTTTAAAAATAGGTGCCGATAGGCATTTCAGATGTAGAAGCTGATAGGCATTTCAAATATAGGTGCCGATAGGCATTCCAGATATGGTTGCCGATAGGCATTTCAAATATAGGTGCTGATAGGCATTTCAGATGTAGTTTCCGATAGGCATTTCAAAAATAGGTGCCGATAGGCATTTCAGATATAGGTGCCGATAGGCATTTCAGATATAGTGGCCAATTGGCATTTTAAAAATAGGTGCCGATAGGCATTTCAGATATAGAAGCCGATAGGCATTTCAAATATTGGTGCCGATAGGCATTCCAGATATGGTTGCCGATAGGCATTTCAAATATAGGTGCTGATAGGCATTTCAGATGTAGTTGCCGATAGGCATTTCAAAAATTGGTGCCGATAGGCATTTCAGATATAGGTGCCGATAGGCATTACAGATATAGTTGCCGATTGGCATTTTAAAAATAGGTGTCGATAGGCATTTCAGATATAGAAGCCGATAGGCATTTCAAATATAGGTGCCGACAGGCATTCCAGATATGGTTGCCGATAGGAATTTCAAATATAGGTGCTGATAGGCATTAAAGATGTAGTTTCCGATAGGCAATTCAAAAATAGGTGCCGATAGGCATTTCAGATATAGGTGCCGATAGGCATTTCAGATATAGATGCCGATAGGCATTTAAAATATAGGTGCCGATAGGCATTTCAAATATAGGTGTCGATAGGCATTTCAGATATAAATGCCGAAAGGCAATTCAGATATAGGTGCCGATAGGCATTTCTGATGTGGTTGCCGATAGGCATTTTAAATATAGGTGCTGATAGGCATTTTAGATGTAGGGTTCGATAGGCATTTCAAAAATAGGTGCCGATAGGCATTTCAGATATAGGTGCCTATAGGCACTCAGATATAGTTGCTGATTGGCATTTTAAAAATAGGTGCCGATAGGCATTTCAGATATAGAAGCCGATAGACATTTCAAATATAGGTGCCAATAGGCATTCCAGATATGGTTGCCGATAGGCATTTCAAATATAGGTGCTGATAGGCATTTCAGATGTAGTTTCCGATAGGCATTTCAAGAATAGGTGCCGATAGGCATTTCAGATCTAGGTGCCGATAGGCATTTCAGATATAGTTGCCGATTGGCATTTTAAAAATAGGTGCCGATAGGCATTTCAGATATAGAAGCCGATAGGCATTTCAAATATAGGTGCCGATAGACATGCCAGATATGGTTTCCGATAGGCATTTCAAATATAGGTGCTGATAGGCATTTCAGATGTAGTTTCCGATAGGCATTTCAAAAATTGGTGCCGATAGGCATTTCAGATATAGGTGCCGATAGGCATTTCAGATATAAAGGCCGATAGGTATTTCAAATATAGGTGTCGATAGGCATTTCAGATATGGTTGCCGATAGGCATTTCAAATATTGGTGCTGATACGCATTTCAGATGTAGTTTCCGATAGGCATTTCAAAAATAGGTGCCGATAGGCATTTCAGACATAGGTGCCGATAGGCATTACAGATATAGAAGCCGATCGGCATTTAAAATATAGGTGCCGATAGGCATTCCAGATATGGTTGCCAATAGGCACTTCAAATATAGGTGCTGATAGGCATTTCAGATGTAATTTCCGATAGGCATTTCAAAAATAGGTGCCGATAGGCATTTCAGATATAGGTGTCGATAGGCATTTCAGATATGTTTGCCGATAGGCATTTCAAATATTAGTGCTGATAGGCATTTCAGATGTAGTTTCCGATAGGCATTTCAAAAATAGGTGCCGATAGGCATTTCAGATATAGAAGCCGATAGGTATTTCAAATATAGGTGTCGATAGGCATTTCAGATATGGTTGCCGATAGGCATTTCAAATATTGGTGCTGATAGGCTTTTCAGATGTAGTTTTCGATAGGCATTTCAAAAATAGGTGCCGATAGGCATTTCAGATATAGGTGCCGATAGGCATTTCAGATATAGTTGCCGATTGGCATTTTAAAAATAGGTGCCGATAGGCATTTCAGATATAGAAGCCGATAGGCATTTCAAATATAGGTGCCGATAAGCATTCCAGATATGGTTGCCGATAGGCATTTCAAATATAGGTGCTGATAGGCATATCAGATGTAGTTTCCGATAGGCATTTCAAAAATTGGTGCCGATAGGCATTTCAGATATTGAAGCCGATAGGCATTTCAAATATAGGTGCCGATAAGCATTTCAGATATGGTTGCCGATAGGCATTTCAAATATACGTGCTGATAGGCATTTTAGATGTAGTTTCCGATAGGCATTTCAAAAATAAGTGCCGATAGGCATTTCAGATATAGGTGCTGATAGGCATTTCAGATATAGTTGCCGATTGGCATTTTAAAAATAGGTGCCGATAGGCATTTCAGATATAGAAGCCGATAGGCATTTCAAATATAGGTGCCGATAAGCATTCCAGATATGGTTGCCAATAGGCATTTCAAATATAGGTGCTGATAGGCATTTCAGATGTAGTTTCCGATAGGCATTTCAAAAATTGGTGCCGATAGGCATTTCAGATATAGAAGCCGATAGGCATTTCAAATATAGGTGCCGATAAGCATTTCAGATATGGTTGCCGATAGGCATTTCAAATAAACGAGCTGATAGGCATTTTAGATGTAGTTTCCGATAGGCATTTCAAAAATAGGTGCCGATAGGCATTTCAGATATAGGTGCTGATAGGCATTTCAGATATAGTTGCCGATTGGCATTTTAAAAATAGGTGCCGATAGGCATTTCAGATATAGAAGCCGATAGGTATTTCAAATATAGGTGTCGATACGCATTTCAGATATGGTTGCCGATAGGCATTTCAAATATAGGAGCAGATAGGCATTTCAGATGTAGTTTCTGAAAGGCATTTCAAAAATTGGTGCCGATAGGCATTTCAGATATAGAAGCCGATAGGTATTTCAAATATAGGTGTTGATAGGCATTTCAGATATGGTTGCCGATAGGCATTTCAAATATTGGTGCTGATAGGCATTTCAGATGTAGTTTCCGATAGGCATTTCTAAAATAGGTGCCGATAAGTATTTCAGATATAGGTGCCGATAGGCATTTCAGATATAGAAGCCGATAGGTATTTCAAATATAGGTGTCGATAGGCATTTCAGATATGGTTGCCGATAAGCATTTCAATTATAGGTGCTGATAGGTATTTCAGATGTAGTTTCCGATAGGCATTTCAAAAATAGGTGCCGATAAGCATTTCAGATATAGGTGCCGATAGGCATTTCAGATATAGTTGCCGATTGGCATTTTAAAAATAGGTACCGTTAGGCATTTCAGATATAGAAGCCGATAGGCATTTCAAATATAGGTGCCGATAGGCATTCCAGATATGGTTGCCGATAGGCATTTCAAATATAGGTGCTGAAAGGCATTTCAGATGTAGTTTCCGATAGGCATTTCAAAAATTGGTGCCGATAGGCATTTCAAATATAGGTGCCCATAGGCATTTCAGATATAGTTGCCGATTGGCATTTTAAAAATAGGTGCCGATAGGCATTTCAGATATAGAAGCCGATAGGTATTTCAAATATAGGTGTCGATAGGCATTTCAGATATGGTTGCCGATAGGCATTTCAAATATAGGTGCTGATAGGCATTTCAGATGTAGTTTCCGATAGGCATTTCAAAAATAGGTGCCGATAAGCATTTCAGATATAGGTGCCGATAGGCATTTCAGATATATTTGCCGATTGGCATTTTAAAAATACGTGCCGATAGGCATTTCAGATATAGGTGCTGATAGGCATTTCAGATTTAGCTGCCGATTGGCATTTTAAAAATAGGTGCCGATAGGCATTTCAGATATAGAAGCCGATAGGCATTTCAAATATAGGTGCCGATAGGCATTCCAGATGTGGTTGCCGATAGGCATTTCAAATATAAGTGCTGATAGGCATTACAGATGTAGTTTCCGATAGGCATTTCAAAAATAGGTACCGATAGGCATTTCAGATATAGGTGCCGATAGGCATTCCGGATATACTTGCCAATTGGCATTTTAAAAATAGGTGCCGATAGGCATTTCAGATATAGAAGCCGATAGGCATTTCAAATATAAGTGCCGATAGGCATTCCAGATATGGTTGCCGATAGGCATTTCAAATATAGGTGCTGATAGGCATTTCAGATGTAGTTTCCGATAGGCATTTCAAAAATAGGTGCCAATAGGCATTTCAGATATAGGTGCCGATAGGCATTTCAGATATAGTTGCCGATTGGCATTTTAAAAATAGGTGCCGATAGGCATTTCAGATATAGGTGCCGATAGGCATTTCAGATATAGTTGCCGATTGGCATTTTAAAAATAGGTGCTGATAGGCATTTTAGATATAGAAGCCGATAGGCATTTCAAATATAGGTGCCGATAAGCATTCCAGATATGGTTGCCGATAGGCATATCAAATATAGGTGCTGATAGGCATTTCAGATGTAGTTTCCGATAGGCATTTCAAAAATTGGTGCTGATAGGCATTTCAAATATAGGTGCCGATAGGCATTTCAGATATAGTTGCCGATTGGCATATTAAAGATAGGTGCCGATAGGCATTTCAGATATAGAAGCCGAAAGGTATTTCAAATATAAGTGTCGATAGGCATTTAAGATATTGTTGATGATAGGCATTTCAAATATAGGTGCTAATAGGCATTTCAGATGTAGTTTCCGATAGGCATTTAAAAAATAGGTGCCGATAGGCATTTCAGATATAGAAGCCGATAGGCATTTCAAATATAGGTGCCGATAGGCATTCCAGATATGGTTGCCGATAGGCATTTCAAATATAAGTGCTGATAGGCATTACAGATGTAGTTTCCGATAGGCATTTCAAAAATAGGTACCGATAGGCATTTCAGATATAGGTGCCGATAGGCATTTCAGATATAGTTGCCGATTGGCATTTTAAAAATAGGTGCCGATAGGCATTTCAGATATAGGTGCCGATAGGCATTTCAGATATAGTTGCCGATTGGCATTTTAAAAATAGGTGCCGATAGGCATTTCAGATATAGGTGCCGATAGGCATTTCAGATATAGCTGCCGATTGGCATTTTAAAAATAGGTGCCGATAGGCATTTCAGATATAGAAGCCGATAGGCATTTCAAATATAGGTGCCGATAGGCATTCCAGATATGGTTGCCGATAGGCATTTCAAATATAAGTGCTGATAGGCATTACAGATGTAGTTTCCGATAGGCATTTCAAAAATAGGTACCGATAGGCATTTCAGATATAGGTGCCGATAGGCATTCCGGATATAGTTGCCAATTGGCATTTTAAAAATAGGTGCCGATAGGCATTTCAGATATAGAAGCCGATAGGCATTTCAAATATAGGTGCTGATAGGCATTTCAGATGTAGTTTCCGATAGGCATTTCAAAAATAGGTGCTAATAGGCATTTCAGATATAGGTGCCGATAGGCATTTCAGATATAGTTGCCGATTAGCATTTTAAAAATAGGTGCCGATAGGCATTTCAGATATAGGTGCCGATAGGCATTTCAGATATAGTTGCCGATTGGCATTTTAAAAATAGGTGCCGATAGGCATTTTAGATATAGAAGCTGATAGGCATTTCAAATATAGGTGCCGATAAGCATTCCAGATATGGTTGCCGATAGGCATATCAAATATAGGTGCTGATAGGCATTTCAGATGTAGTTTCCGATAGGCATTTCAAAAATTGGTGCTGATAGGCATTTCAGATATAGGTGCCGATAGGCATTTCAGATATAGTTGCCGATTGGCATTTTAAAGATAGGTGCCGATAGGCATTTCAGATATAGAAGCCGAAAGGTATTTCAAATATAAGTGTCGATAGGCATTTAAGATATTGTTGCCGATAGGCATTTCAAATATAGGTGCTGATAGGCATTTCAGATGTAGTTTCCGATAGGCATTTCAAAAATAGGTGCCGATAGGCATTTCAGATATAAAAGCCGATAGGTATTTCAAATATAGGTGTCGATAGGCATTTCAGATATGGTTGCGCATAGGCATTTCAAATATTGGTGCTAATAGGCATTTCAGATGTAGTTTTCGATAGGCATTTCAAAAATAGGTGCCGATAGGCATTTCAGATATAGGTGCCGATAGGCATTTCAGATATAGTTGCCGATTGGCATTTTAAAAATAGGTGCCGATAGGCATTTCAGATATAGGTGCCGATAGGCATTTCAGATATAGTTGCCGATTGGCATTTTTAAAATAGTAGCCGATAGGTATTTTAGATATAGAAGCCGATAGGCATTTCAAATATAGGTGCCGATAAGCATTCCAGATATGGTTGCCGATAGGCATATCAAATATAGGTGCTGATAGGCATTTCAGATATAGTTTCCGATAGGCATTTCAAAAATTGGTGCTGATAGGCATTTCAGATATAGGTGCCGATAGGCATTTCAGATATAGTTGCCGATTGGCATTTTAAAGATAGGTGCCTATAGGCAATTCAGATATAGAAGTCGATAGGTATTTCAAATATAAGTGTCGATAGGCATTTCAGATATTGTTGCCGATAGGCATTTCAAAAATAGGTGCCGATAGGCATTTCAGATATAGGTGCCGATAGGCATTTCAGATATAGTTGCCGATTAACATTTTAAAAATAGGTGCCGATAGGCATTTCAGATATAGAAGCCGATAGGCATTTCAAATATAGATGCCGATAAGCTTTCCAGATATGGTTGCCGATAGGCATTTCAAATATAGGTGCTGATAGGCATTTCAGATGTAGTTTCCGATAGGCATTTCAAAAATAGGTGCCGATAGGCATTTCAGATATAGGTGCCCATAGGCATTTCAGATATAGTTGCCGATTGGCATTTTAAAAATAGGTGCCGATAGGCATTTCAGATATAGAAGCCTATAGGTATTTCAAATATAGGTGTCGATAGGCATTTTAGATATGGTTGCCGATAGGCATTTCAAATACTAGTGCTGATAGGCATTTCAGATGTAGTTTCCGATAGGCATTTCAAAAATAGGTGCCGATAGGCATTTCAGATATAGAAGCCGATAGGTATTTCAAATATAGGTGCCGATAGGCATTTCAGATATGGTTGCCGATAGGCATTTCAAATATTGGTGCTGATAGGAATTTCAGATGTAGTTTCCGATAGGCATTTCAAAAATAGGTGCCGATAGGCATTTCAGATATTTAAGCCGATAGGTATTTCAAATATATGTGTCGATAGGCATTTCAGATATGGTTGCCGATAGGCATTTCAAATATTGGTGCTAATAGGCATTTCAGATGTAGTTTTCGATAGGCATTTCAAAAATAGGTGCCGATAGGCATTTCAGATATAGGTGCCGAAAGGCATTTCAGATATAGTTGCCGATTGGCATTTTAAAAATAGGTGCCGATAGGCATTTCAGATATAGAAGCCGATAGGCATTTCAAATATAGGTGTCGATAGGCATTTCAGATATGGTTACCGATAGGCATTTCAAATATTGGTGCTGATAGGCATTTCAGATGTAGTTTCCGATAGGCATTTCAAAAATAGGTGCCGGTAGGCATTTCAGATATAGAAGCCGATAGGTATTTCAAATATATGTGTCGATAGGCATTTCAGATATGGTTGCCGATAGGCATTTCAAATATTGGTGCTAATAGGCATTTCAGATGTAGTTTTCGTTAGGCATTTCAAAAATAGGTGCCGATAGGCATTTCAGATATAGGTGCCGATAGGCATTTCAGATATAAATGCCGAAAGGCATTTCAGATATAGGTGCCGATAGGCATTTCTGATGTGGTTGCCGATAGGCATTTAAAATATAGGTGCTGATAGGCATTTCAGATGTAGTTTTCGATAGGCATTTCAAAAATAGGTGCCGATAGGCATTTCAGATATAGAAGCCGATAGGCATTTCAAATATAGGTGCCGATAGGCATTCCAGATATGGTTGCCGATAGGCATTTCAAATATAGGTGCTGAAAGGCATTTCAGATGTAGTTTCCGATAGGCATTTTAAAAATTGTTGCCGATAGGCATTTCAGATATAGGTGCCCATAGGCATTTCAGATATAGTTGCCGATTGGCATTTTAAAAATAGGTGCCGATAGGCATTTCAGATATAGAAGCCGATAGGTATTTCAAATATAGGTGTCGTTAGGCATTTCAGATATGGTTGCCGATAGGCATTTCAAATATAGGTGCTGATAGGCATTTCAGATGTAGTTTCCGATAGGCATTTCAAAAATAGGTGCCGATAAGCATTTCAGATATAGGTGCCGATAGGCATTTCAGATATAGTTGCCGATTGGCATTTTAAAAATAGGTGCCGATAGGCATTTCAGATATAGGTGCCGATAGGCATTTCAGATATAGCTGCCGATTGACATTTTAAAAATAGGTGCCGATAGGCATTTCAGATATAGAAGCCGATAGGCATTTCAAATATAAGTGCCGATAGGCATTCCAGATATGGTTGCTGATAGGCATTTCAAATATAAGTGCTGATAGGCATTACAGATGTAGTTTCCGATAGGCATTTCAAAAATAGGTACCGATAGGCATTTCAGATATAGGTGCCGATAGGCATTCCGGATATAGTTGCCAATTGGCATTTTAAAAATAGGTGCCGATAGGCATTTCAGATATAGAAGCCGATAGGCATTTCAAATATAAGTGCCGATAGGCATTCCAGATACGGTTGCCGATAGGCATTTCAAATATAGGTGCTGATAGGCATTTCAGATGTAGTTTCCGATAGACATTTCAAAAATAGGTGCCAATAGGCATTTCAGATATAGGTGCCGATAGGCATTTCGGATATAGTTGCCGATTGGCATTTTAAAAATAGGTGCCGATAGGCATTTCAGATATAGGTGCCGATAGGCATTTCAGATATAGTTGCCGATTGGCATTTTAAAAATAGGTGCCGATAGGCATTTTAGATATAGAAGCCGATAGGCATTTCAAATATAGGTGCCGATAAGCATTCCAGATATGGTTGCCGATAGGCATATCAAATATAGGTGCTGATAGGCATTTCAGATGTAGTTTCCGATAGGCATTTCAAAAATAGGTGCCGATAGGCATTTCAGATATAGGTGCCGATAGGTATTTCAGGTATAGTTGTCGATTGGCATTTTAAAAATAGGTGTCGATAGGCATTTCAGATATAGAAGCCGATAGGCATTTCAAGTATAGGTGCCGATAGGCATTCAAGATATGGTTGCCGATAGGCAATTCAAATATAGGTGCTGATAGGCATTTCAGATGTAGTTTCCGATAGGCACTTCAAAAATTGGTGCCGATTGGCATTTCAGATATAGGTGCCGATAGGCATTTCGGTTATAGTTGCCGATTGGCATTTTAAAGATAGGTGCCGATAGGCATTTCAGATATAGAAGCCGATAGGTATTTCAAATATAAGTGTCGATAGGCATTTCAGATATTGTTGCCGATAGGCATTTCAAATATAGGTGCTGATAGGCATTTCAGATGTAGTTTCCGATAGACATTTCAAAAATGGGTGCCGATAGGCATTTCAGATATAGGTGCCGATAAGTATTTCAGATATAGTTGTCGATTGGCATTTTAAAAATAGGTGTCGATAGGCATTTCAGATATAGAAGCCGATAGGCATTTCAAGTATAGGTGCCGATAGGCATTCAAGATATGGTTGCCGATAGGCAATTCAAATATAGGTGCTGATAGGCATTTCAGATGTAGTTTCCGATAGGCATTTCAAAAATTGGTGCCGATTGGCATTTCAGATATAGGTGCCGATAGGCATTTCGGTTATATTTGCCGATTGGCATTTTAAAAATAGGTACCGATAGGCACTTCAGATATAGAAGCCGATAGGCATTTCAAATATAGGTGCCGATAGGCATTCCAGATATGTTTGCCGATAGGCATTTCAAATATAGGTGCTGATAGGCATTTCAGATGTAGTTTCCGATAGGCATTTCAGATGTAGTTTCCGATAGGCATTTCAAAAATTGGTGCCGATAAGCATTTCAGATATAGGTGCCCATAGGCATTTCAGATATAGTTGCCGATTGGCATTTTAAAAATAGGTGTCGATAGGCATTTCAGATATAGAAGCCGATAGGTATTTCAAATATAGGTGTCGATAGGCATTTCAGATATGGTTGCCGATAGGCATTTTAAATATTGGTGCTAATAGACATTTCAGATGTAGTTTTCGATAGGCATTTCAAAAATAGGTGCCGATAGGCATTTCAGATATAGTTGCCGATTGGCATTTTAAAAACAGGCGCCGATAGGCATTTCAGATATAGAAGCCGATAGGTATTTCAAATATAGGTGTCGATAGGCATTTCAGATATGGTTGCCGATAGGCATTTCAAATATAGGAGCAGATAGGCATTTCAGATGTAGTTTCTGAAAGGCATTTCAAAAATAGGTGATGATAGGCATTTCAGATATAGGGGCAAATAGGCATTTCAGATATAGTTGCCGATTGGCATTTTAAAAACAGGTGCCGATAGGCATTTCAGATATAGAAGCCGATAGGCATTTCCAATATGGGTGCCGATAAGCATTCCAGATATGGTTGCCGATAGGCATTTCAAGTATAGGTGCTGATAGGCATTTCAGATGTAGTTTCCGATAGGCATTTCAAAAATTGGTGCCGATAGGCATTTCAGATATATGTGCCCATAGGCATTTCAGATATAGTTGCCGATTGGTATTTTAAAAATAGGTGCCGATAGGCATTTCAGATATAGAAGCCGATAGGTATTTCGAATATAGGTGTCGATAGGCATTTCAGATATGGTTGCCGATAGGCATTTCAAATATTGGTGCTGATAGGCATTTCAGATGTAGTTTCCGATAGGCATTTCAAAAATGGGTGCCGATAGGCATTTCAGATATAGAAGCCGATAGGTATTTCAAATATAGGTGTCGATAGGCATTTCAGATATGGTTGCCGATAGGCATTTCAATTATTGGTGCTGATAGGCATTTCAGATGTAGTTTCCGATAGGCATTTCAAAAATAGGTGCCGATAGGCATTTCAGATATAGAAGCCGATAGGTATTTCAAATATAGGTGTCGATAGGCATTTCAGATATGGTTGCCGATAAGCATTTCAAATATTGGTGCTGATAGGCATTTCAGATGTAGTTTCCGAAAGGCATTTCAAAAATAGGTGCCGATAGGCATTTCAGATATAGGTGCCGATAGGCATTTCAGATATAGTTGCTGATTGGCATTTTAAAAATGGGTGCCGATAGGCATTTCAGATATAGAAGCCGATAGGCATTTCAAATATAGGTGCCGATAAGCATTCCAGATATGGTTGCCGATAGGCATTTCAAATATAGGTGCTGATAGGCATTTCAGATGTAGTTTCCGAAAGGCATTGCAAAAATAGGTGCCGATAGGCATTTCAGATATAGGTGCCGATAGGCATTTCAGATATAGGTGCCGATAGGCATATCAGATATAGTTGCCGATAGGCATTTAAAATATAGGTGCCGATAGGCATTTCAAAAATAGGTGCCGATAGGCATTTCAGATATAGGTGCCGATAGGCATTTCAGATATAGTTGCCGATTGGCATTTTAAAAATAGGTGCCGATAGGCATTTCAGATATAGAAGCCGATAGGCATTTCAAATATAGGTGCCGATAGGCATTCCAGATACGGTTTCCGATAGGCATTTCAAATATAGGTGCTGATAGGCATTTCAGATGTAGTTTCCGATAGGCATTTCAAAAATAGGTGCCGATAGGCATTTCAGATATAGGTGCCGATAGGCATTTCAGATATAGTTGCCAATTGGCATTTTAAAAATAGGTGCCGATAGGCATTTCAGATATAGGTGCGATAGGCATATCAGATATAGTGGCCGATAGGCATTTAAAATATAGGTGCCGATAGGCATTTCAAATATAGGTGTCGATAGGCATTTCAGATATAAATGCCGAAAGGCATTTCAGATATAAGTGCCGATAGGCATTTCTGATGTGGTTGCCGATAGGCATTTTAAATATAGGTGCTGATAGGCATTTCAGATGTAGTTTTCGATAGGCATTTCAAAAATAGGTGCCGATAGGCATTTCAGATATAGAAGCCGATAGGCATTTCAAATATAGGTGCCGATAGGCATTCCAGATATGTTTGCCGATAGGCATTTCAAATATAGGTGCTGAAAGGCATTTCAGATGGAGTTTCCGATAGGCATTTCAAAAATTGGTGCCGATAGGCATTTCAGATATAGGTGCCCATAGGCATTTCAGATATAGTTGCCGATTGGCATTTTAAAAATAGGTGCCGATAGGCATTTCAGATATAGAAGCCGATAGGTATTTCAAATATAGGTGTCGATATGCATTTCAGATATGGTTGCCGATAGGCATTTCAAATATAGGTGCTGATAGGCATTTCAGATGTAGTTTCCGATAGGCATTTCAAAAATAGGTGCCGATAAGCATTTCAGATATAGGTGCCGATAGGCATATCAGATATAGTTGCCGATTGGCATTTTAAAAATAGGTGCCGATAGGCATTTCAGATATAGGTGCCGATAGGCATTTCAGATATAGTTTCCGATTGGCATTTTAAAAATAGGTGCCGATAGGCATTTCAGATATAGAAGCCGATAGGCATTTCAAATATAGGTGCCGATAGGCATTCCAGATATGGTTGCCGATAGGCATTTCAAATATAAGTGCTGATAGGCATTTCAGATGTAGTTTCCGATAGGCATTTCAAAAATTGGTGCCGATAGGCATTTCAGATATAGTTGCCGATTGGCATTTTAAAAACAGGTGCCGATAGGCATTTCAGATATAGAAGCCGATAGGTATTTCTAATATAGGTGTCGATAGGCATTTCAGATATGGTTGCCGATAGGCATTTCAAATATATGAGCAGATAGGCATTTCAGATGTAGTTTCTGAAAGGCATTTCAAAAATAGGTGATGATAGGCATTTCAGATATAGGTGCCGATAGGCATTTCAGATATAGTTGCCGTTTGGCATTTTAAAAACAGGTGCCGATAGGCATTTCAGATATAGAAGCCGATAGGCATATCCAATATGGGTGCCTATAAGCATTCCAGATATGGTTGCCGATAGGCATTTTAAATATAGGTGCTGATAGGCATTTCAGATGTAGTTTCCGATAGGCATTTCAAAAATTGGTGCCGATAGGCATTTCAGATATAGGTGCCCATAGGCATTTCAGATATAGTTGCCGATTGGTATTTTAAAAATAGGTGCCGATAGGCATTTCAGATATAGAAGCCGATAGGTATTTCAAATATAGGTGTCGATAGGCATTTCAGATATGGTTGCCGATAGGCATTTCAAATATTGGTGCTGATAGGCATTTCAGATGTAGTTTCCGATAGGCATTTCAAAAATAGGTGCCGATAGGCATTTCAGATATAGAAGCCGATAGGTATTTCAAATATAGGTGTCGATAGGCATTTCAGATATGGTTGCCGATAGGCATTTCAATTATTGGTGCTGATAGGCATTTCAGATGTAGTTTCCGATAGGCATTTCAAAAATAGGTGCCGATAGGCATTTCAGATATAGAAGCCGATAGGTATTTCAAATATAGGTGTCGATAGGCATTTCAGATATGGTTGCCGATAAGCATTTCAAATATTGGTGCTAATAGGCATTTCAGATATAGTTTTCGATAGGCATTTCAAAAATAGGTGCTGATAGGCATTTCAGATATAGGTGCCGATAAGCATTTCAGATATAGTTGCCGATTGGCATTTTAAAAATAGGTGCCGATAGGCATTTCAGATATAGAAGCCGATAGGCATTTCAAATATAGGTGCCGATAAGCATTCCAGATATGGTTGCCGATAGGCATTTCAAATATAGGTGCTGATAGGCATTTCAGATGTAGTTTCCGAAAGGCATTTCAAAAATAGGTGCCGATAGGCATTTCAGATATAGGTGCCGATAGGCATTTCTGATATAGTTGCCGATTGGCATTTTAAAAATCGGTGTCGATAGGCATTTCAGATATTAAAGCCGATAGGCATTTCAAATATAGGTGCCGATAGGCATTCCAGATATGGTTGCCGATAGGCATTTCAAATGTAAGTGCTGATAGGCATTTCAGATGTAGTTTCCGATAGGCATTTCAAAAATTGGTGCCGATAGGCATTTCAGATATAGTTGCCGATTGGCATTTTAAAAACAGGTGCCGATAGGCATTTCAGATATAGAAGCCGATAGGTATTTCAAATATAGGTGGCGATAGGCATTTCAGATATGGTTGCCGATAGGCATTTCAAATATAGGAGCAGATAGGCATTTCAGATGTAGTTCCTGAAAGGCATTTCAAAAATAGATGCCGATAGGCATTTCAGATATAGGTGCCGATAATTATTTCAGATATAGTTGCAGATTGGCATTTTAAAAACAGGTGCCGATAGGCATTTCAGATATAGAAGCCGATAGGCATTTCAAATATGGGTGCCGATAAGCATTCTAGATATGGTTGCCGATAGGCATTTCAAATATAGGTGCTGATAGGCATTTCAGATGTAGTTTCCGATAGGCATTTCAAAAATAGGTGCCGATAGGCATTTCAGTTATAGGTGCCGATAGGCATTTCAGATATAGTTGCCAATTGGCATTTTAAAAATAGGTGCCGATAGGCATTTCAGATATAAAAGCCGATAGGCATTTCAAATATAGGTGCCGATAGGCATTCCAGATATGGTTGCCGATAGGCATTTCAAATATAGGTGCTGATAGGCATCCCAGATGTAGTTTCCGATAGGCATTTTAAAAATTGGTGCCGATAGGAATTTCAGATATAGGTGCCGATAGGCATTTCAGATATAGTTACCGATTGGCATTTTAAAGATAGGTGCCGATAGGCATTTCAGATATAGAAGCCGATAGGTATTTCAAATATAGGTGTCGATAGGCATTTCAGATGTAGTTTCCGATAGGCATTTCAAAAATAGGTGCCGATAGGCATTTCAGATATAGGTGCCGATTGGCATTTTAAAAACAGGTGCCGATAGGCATTTCAGATATAGAAGCCGATAGGTATTTCAAATATAGGTGCCGATAGGCATTTTAGATATGGTTGCCGATAAGCATTTCAAATATAGGAGCAGATAGGCATTTCAGATGTAGTTTCTGAAAGGCATTTCAAAAATAGGTGCCGATAGGCATTTTAGATATAGGTGCCGACAGGCATTTCAGATATAGTTGCCGATTGGCATTTTAAAAACAGGTGCCGATAGGCAATTCAGATATAGAAGCCGATAGGTATTTCAAATATAGGTGTCGATAGGCATTTCAGATATGGTTGCCGATAGGCATTTCAAATATAGGAGCAGATAGGCATTTCAGATGTAGTTTCTGAAAGGCATTTCAAAAATAGGTGCCGATAGGCATTTCAGATATAGGTGCCGATAGGCATTTCAGATATAGTTGCCGATTGGCATTTTAAAAACAGGTGCCGATAGGCATTTCAGATATAAAAGCCGATAGGCATTTCAAATTTAGGTGCCGATAGGCATTCGAGATATGGTTGCCGATAGGCATTTCAAATATAGGTGCTGATAGGCATTTTAGATGTAGTTTCCGATAGGCATTTCAAAAATTGATGCCGATAGGCATTTCAAAAATTGATGCCGATAGGCATTTCAAATATAGGTGCTGATAGGCATTTTAGATGTAGTTTCCGATAGGCATTTCAAAAATTGATGCCGATAGGCATTTCAGATATAGGTGCCGATAGGCATTTCAGATATAGTTGCCGATTGGCATTTTAAAAATAGGTGCCGATAGGCATTTCAGATATAGAAACCGATAGTCACTTCAAATATAGGTGCCGATAGGCATTCCAGATATGGTTTCCGATAGGCATTTCAAATATAGGTGCTGATAGGCATTTCAGATGTTGTTTCCGATAGGCATTTCAAAAATAGGTGCCGATAGGCATTTCAGATATAGGTGCCGATAGGCATTTCAGATATAGTTGCCAATTGGCATTTTAAAAATAGGTGCCGATAGGCATTTCATATATAGGTGCCGATAGGCATATCAGATATAGTTGCCGATAGGCATTTAAAATATAGGTGCCGATAGGCATTTCAAATATAGGTGTCGATAGGCATTTCAGATATAAATGCCGAAAGGCATTTAAAATATAGGTGCCGATAGGCATTTCAAATATAGGTGTCGATAGGCATTTCAGATATAAATGCCGAAAGGCATTTCAGATATAGGTGCCGATAGGCATTTCTGATGTAGTTGCCGATAGGCATTTTAAATATAGGTGCTGATAGGCATTTCAGATGTAGTTTCCGATAGGCATTTCAAAAACAGGTGCCGATAGGCATTTCAGATATAGGTGCCGATAGGCATTTCTGATATAGTTGCCGATTGGCATTTTAAAAATAGGTGCCGATAGGCATTTCAGATATAGAAGCCGATAGGCATTTCAAATATAGGTGCCGACAGGCATTCCAGATATGGTTGCCGATAGGCATTTCAAATATAGGGGCTGATAGGCATTTCAGATGTAGTATCCGATAGGCATTTCAAAAATTGGTGCCGATAGGCATTTCAGATATAGGTGCCGATAGGCATTTCAGATAGAGTTGCCGATTGGCATTTTAAAAATAGGTGCCGATAGGCATTTCAGATATAGGTGCCGATAGGCATTTCAGATATAGTTGCCGATTGGCATTTTAAAAATAGGTGCCGATAGGCATTTCAGATATAGAAGCCGATAGGCATTTCAAATATAAGTGCCGATAAGCATTCTAGATATGGTTGCCGATAGGCATTTTTAATATAGGTGCTGATAGGCATTTCAGATGTAGTATCCGATAGGCATTTCAAAAATTGGTGCCGATAGGCATTTCAGATATAGGTGCCGATAGGCATTTCAGATAGAGTTGCCGATTGGCATTTTAAAAATATGTGCCGATAGGCATTTCAGATATAGAAGCCGATAGGTTTTTCAAATATAGGTGTCGATAGGCATTTCAGATATAGTTGCCGATAGGCATTTCAAATATAGGTGCTGATAGGCATTTCAGATGTAGTTTCCGACAGGCATTTCAAAAATAGGTGCCGATAGGCATTTCAGATATAGGTGCCGATAGGCATTTCAGATATAGTTGCCGATTGGCATTTTAAAAATAGGTGCCGATAGGCATTTCAGATATAGAAGCCGATAGGCATTTCAAATTTAGGTGCCGATAGGCATTCCAGATATGGTTTCCGATAGGCATTTCAAATATAGGTGCTGATAGGCATTTCAGATGTAGTTTCCGATAGGCATTTCAAAAATAGGTGCCGATAGGCATTTCAGATATAGGTGCCGATAGGCATTTCAGATATAGTTGCCAATTGGCATTTTAAAAATAGGTGCCGATAGGCATTTCAGATATAGGTGCCGATAGGCATATCAGATATAGTTGCCGATAGGCATTCAAAATATAGGTGACGATAGGCATTTCAAATATAGGTGTCGATAGGCATTTCAGATATAAATGCCGAAAGGCATTTCAGATATAGGTGCCGATAGGCATTTCTGATGTGGTTGCCGATAGGCATTTTAAATATAGGTGCTGATAGGCATTTCAGATGTAGTTTTCGATAGGCATTTTAAAAAATACGTGCCGATAGGCATTTCAGATATAGAAGCCGATAGGCATTTCAAATATAGGTGCCGATATGCATTCCAGATATGGTTGCCTATAGGCATTTCAAATATAGGTGCTGAAAGGCATTTCAGATGTAGTTTCCAATAGGCATTTCCAAAAATTGGTGCCGATAGGCTTTTCAGATATAGGTGCCCATAGGCATTTCAGATATAGAAGCCGATAGGTATTTCGAATATAGGTGTCGATAGGCATTTCAGATATGGTTGCCGATAGGCATTTCAAATATTGGTGCTGATAGGCATTTCAGATGTAGTTTCCGATAGGCATTTCAAAAATGGGTGCCGATAGGCATTTCAGATATAGAAGCCGATAGGTATTTCAAATATAGGTGTCGATAGGCATTTCAGATATGGTTGCCGATAGGCATTTCAATTATTGGTGCTGATAGGCATTTCAGATGTAGTTTCCGATAGGCATTTCAAAAATAGGTGCCGATAGGCATTTCAGATATAGAAGCCGATAGGTATTTCAAATATAGGTGCCGATAGGCATTCCAGATATGGTTTCCGATAGGCATTTCAAATATAGGTGCTGATAGGCATTTCAGATGTAGTTTCCGATAGGCATTTCAAAAATAGGTGCCGATAGGCATTTCAGATATAGGTGCCGATAGGCATTTCAGATATAGTTGCCAATTGGCATTTTAAAAATAGGTGCCGATAGGCATTTCAGATATAGGTGCCGATAGGCATATCAGATATAGTTGCCGATAGACATTCAAAATATAGGTGACGATAGGCATTTCAAATATAGGTGTCGATAGGCATTTCAGATATAAATGCCGAAAGGCATTTCAGATATAGGTGCCGATAGGCATTTCTGATGTGGTTGCCGATAGGCATTTTAAATATAGGTGCTGATAGGCATTTCAGATGTAGTTTTCGATAGGCATTTTAAAAAATACGTGCCGATAGGCATTTCAGATATAGAAGCCGATAGGCATTTCAAATATAGGTGCCGATATGCATTCCAGATATGGTTGCCGATAGGCATTTCAAATATAGGTGCTGAAAGGCATTTCAGATGTAGTTTCCAATAGGCATTTCCAAAAATTGGTGCCGATAGGCTTTTCAGATATAGGTGCCCATAGGCATTTCAGATATAGAAGCCGATAGGTATTTCGAATATAGGTGTCGATAGGCATTTCAGATATGGTTGCCGATAGGCATTTCAAATATTGGTGCTGATAGGCATTTCAGATGTAGTTTCCGATAGGCATTTCAAAAATGGGTGCCGATAGGCATTTCAGATATAGAAGCCGATAGGTATTTCAAATATAGGTGTCGATAGGCATTTCAGATATGGTTGCCGATAGGCATTTCAATTATTGGTGCTGATAGGCATTTCAGATGTAGTTTCCGATAGGCATTTCAAAAATAGGTGCCGATAGGCATTTCAGATATAGAAGCCGATAGGTATTTCAAATATAGGTGTCGATAGGCATTTCAGATATGGTTGCCGATAAGCATTTCAAATATTGGTGCTGATAGGCATTTCAGATGTAGTTTCCGAAAGGCATTTCAAAAATAGGTGCCGATAGGCATTTCAGATATAGGTGCCGATAGGCATTTCAGATATAGTTGCTGATTGGCATTTTAAAAATGGGTGCCGATAGGCATTTCAGATATAGAAGCCGATAGGCATTTCAAATATAGGTGCCGATAAGCATTCCAGATATGGTTGCCGATAGGCATTTCAAATATAGGTGCTGATAGGCATTTCAGATGTAGTTTCCGAAAGGCATTGCAAAAATAGGTGCCGATAGGCATATCAGATATAGTTGCCGATAGGCATTTAAAATATAGGTGCCGATAGGCATTTCAAAAATAGGTGCCGATAGGCATTTCAGATATAGGTGCCGATAGGCATTTCAGATATAGTTGCCGATTGGCATTTTAAAAATAGGTGCCGATAGGCATTTCAGATATAGAAGCCGATAGGCATTTCAAATATTGGTGCCGATAGGCATTCCAGATATGGTTTCCGATAGGCATTTCAAATATAGGTGCTGATAGGCATTTCAGGTGTAGTTTCCGATAGGCATTTCAAAAATAGGTGCCGATAGGCATTTCAGATATAGGTGCCGATAGGCATTTCAGATATAGTTGCCAATTGGCATTTTAAAAATAGGTGCCGATAGGCATTTCAGATATAGGTGCGATAGGCATATCAGATATAGTGGCCGATAGGCATTTAAAATATAGGTGCCGATAGGCATTTCAAATATAGGTGTCGATAGGCATTTCAGATATAAATGCCGAAAGGCATTTCAGATATAAGTGCCGATAGGCATTTCTGATGTGGTTGCCGATAGGCATTTTAAATGTAGGTGCTGATAGGCATTTCAGATGTAGTTTTCGATAGGCATTTCAAAAATAGGTGCCGATAGGCATTTCAGATATAGAAGCCGATAGGCATTTCAAATATAGGTGCCGATAGGCATTCCAGATATGGTTGCCGATAGGCATTTCAAATATAGGTGCTGAAAGGCATTTCAGATGTAGTTTCCGATAGGCATTTCAAAAATTGGTGCCGATAGGCATTTCAGATATAGGTGCCCATAGGCATTTCAGATATAGTTGCCGATTGGCATTTTAAAAATAGGTGCCGATAGGCATTTCAGATATAGAAGCCGATAGGTATTTCAAATATAGGTGTCGATAGGCATTTCAGATATGGTTGCCGATAGGCATTTCAAATATAGGTGCTGATAGGCATTTCAGATGTAGTTTCCGATAGGCATTTCAAAAATAGGTGCCGATAAGCATTTCAGATATAGGTGCCGATAGGCATATCAGATATAGTTGCCGATTGGCATTTTAAAAATAGGTGCCGATAGGCATTTCAGATATAGGTGCCGATAGGCATTTCAGATATAGTTTCCGATTGGCATTTTAAAAATAGGTGCCGATAGGCATTTCAGATATAGAAGCCGATAGGCATTTCAAATATAGGTGCCGATAGGCATTCCAGATATGGTTGCCGATAGGCATTTCAAATATAAGTGCTGATAGGCATTTCAGATGTAGTTTCCGATAGGCATTTCAAAAATTGGTGCCGATAGGCATTTCAGATATAGTTGCCGATTGGCATTTTAAAAACAGGTGCCGATAGGCATTTCAGATATAAAAGCCGATAGGTATTTCTAATATAGGTGTCGATAGGCATTTCAGATATGGTTGCCGATAGGCATTTCAAATATATGAGCAGATAGGCATTTCAGATGTAGTTTCTGAAAGGCATTTCAAAAATAGGTGATGATAGGCATTTCAGATATAGGTGCCGATAGGCATTTCAGATATAGTTGCCGTTTGGCATTTTAAAAACAGGTGCCGATAGGCATTTCAGATATAGAAGCCGATAGGCATTTCCAATATGGGTGCCTATAAGCATTCCAGATATGGTTGCCGATAGGCATTTTAAATATAGGTGCTGATAGGCATTTCAGATGTAGTTTCCGATAGGCATTTCAAAAATTGGTGCCGATAGGCATTTGAGATATAGGTGCCCATAGGCATTTCAGATATATTTGCCGATTGGTATTTTAAAAATAGGTGCCGATAGGCATTTCAGATATAGAAGCCGATAGGTATTTCAAATATAGGTGTCGATAGGCATTTCAGATATGGTTGCCGATAGGCATTTCAAATATTGGTGCTGATAGGCATTTCAGATGTAGTTTCCGATAGGCATTTCAAAAATAGGTGCCGATAGGCATTTCAGATATAGAAGCCGATAGGTATTTCAAATATAGGTGTCGATAGGCATTTCAGATATGGTTGCCGATAGGCATTTCAATTATTGGTGCTGATAGGCATTTCAGATGTAGTTTCCGATAGGCATTTCAAAAATAGGTGCCGATAGGCATTTCAGATATAGAAGCCGATAGGTATTTCAAATATAGGTGTCGATAGGCATTTCAGATATGGTTGCCGATAAGCATTTCAAATATTGGTGCTAATAGGCATTTCAGATGTAGTTTTCGATAGGCATTTCAAAAATAGGTGCTGATAGGCATTTCAGATATAGGTGCCGATAAGCATTTCAGATATAGTTGCCGATTGGCATTTTAAAAATAGGTGCCGATAGGCATTTCAGATATAGAAGCCGATAGGCATTTCAAATATAGGTGCCGATAAGCATTCCAGATATGGTTGCTGATAGGCATTTCAAATATAGGTGCTGATAGGCATTTCAGATGTAGTTTCCGAAAGGCATTTCAAAAATAGGTGCCGATAGGCATTTCAGATATAGGTGCCGATAGGCATTTCTGATATAGTTGCCGATTGGCATTTTAAAAATCGGTGCCGATAGGCATTTCAGATATTGAAGCCGATAGGCATTTCAAATATAGGTGCCGATAGGCATTCCAGATATGGTTGCCGATAGGCATTTCAAATATAAGTGCTGATAGGCATTTCAGATGTAGTTTCCGATAGGCATTTCAAAAATTGGTGCCGATAGGCATTTCAGATATAGTTGCCGATTGGCATTTTAAAAACAGGTGCCGATAGGCATTTCAGATATAGAAGCCGATAGGTATTTCAAATATAGGTGGCGATAGGCATTTCAGAGATGGTTGCCGATAGGCATTTCAAATATAGGAGCAGATAGGCATTTCAGATGTAGTTCCTGAAAGGCATTTAAAAAATAGATGCCGATAGGCATTTCAGATATAGGTGCCGATAGGTATTTCAGATATAGTTGCAGATTGGCATTTTAAAAACAGGTGCCGATAGGCATTTCAGATATAGAAGCCGATAGGCATTTCAAATATGGGTGCCGATAAGCATTCTAGATATGGTTGCCGATAGGCATTTCAAATATAGGTGCTGATAGGCATTTCAGATGTAGTTTCCGATAGGCATTTCAAAAATAGGTGCCGATAGGCATTTCAGTTATAGGTGCCAATAGGCATTTCAGATATAGTTGCCAATTGGCATTTTAAAAATAGGTGCCGATAGGCATTTCAGATATAAAAGCCGATAGGCATTTCAAATATAGGTGCCGATAGGCATTCCAGATATGGTTGCCGATAGGCATTTCAAATATAGGTGCTGATAGGCATCCCAGATGTAGTTTCCGATAGGCATTTTAAAAATTGGTGCCGATAGGAATTTCAGATATAGGTGCCGATAGGCATTTCAGATATAGTTACCGATTGGCATTTTAAAGATAGGTGCCGATAGGCATTTCAGATATAGAAGCCGATAGGTATTTCAAATATAGGTGTCGATAGGCATTTCAGATATGTTTACCGATAGGCATTTCAAATATAGGTGATGATAGGCATTTCAGATGTAGTTTCCGTAAGGCATTTCAAAAATAGGTGCCGATAGGCATTTCAGATATAGGTGCCGATACGCATTTTAAAAACAGGTGCCGATAGGCATTTCAGATATAGAAGCCGATAGGTATTTCAAATATAGGTGCCGATAGGCATTTTAGATATGGTTGCCGATAAGCATTTCAAATATAGGAGCAGATAGGCATTTCAGATGTAGTTTCTGAAAGGCATTTCAAAAATAGGTGCCGATAGGCATTTCAGATATAGGTGCCGATAGGCATTTCAGATATAGTTGCCGATTGGCATTTTAAAAACAGGTGCCGATAGGCAATTCAGATATAGAAGCCGATAGGTATTTCAAATATAGGTGTCGATAGGCATTTCAGATATGGTTGCCGATAGGCATTTCAAATATAGGAGCAGATAGGCATTTCAGATGTAGTTTCTGAAAGGCATTTCAAAAATAGGTGCCGATAGGCATTTCAGATATAGGTGCCGATAGGCATTTCAGATATAGTTGCCGATTGGCATTTTAAAAACAGGTGCCGATAGGCATTTCAGATATAAAAGCCGATAGGCATTTTAAATTTAGGTGCCGATAGGCATTCGAGATATGGTTGCCGATAGGCATTTCAAATATAGGTGCTGATAGGCATTTTAGATGTAGTTTCCGATAGGCATTTCAAAAATTGATGCCGATAGGCATTTCAGATATAGAAGCCGATAGGCATTTCAAATATAGGTGCCGACAGGCATTCCAGATATGGTTGCCGATAGGCATTTCAAATATAGGGGCTGATAGGCATTTCAGATGTAGTATCCGATAGGCATTTCAAAAATTGGTGCCGATAGGCATTTCAGATATAGGTGCCGATAGGCATTTCAGATAGAGTTGCCGATTGGCATTTTAAAAATAGGTGCCGATAGGCATTTCATATATAGGTGCCGATAGGCATATCAGATATAGTTGCCGATAGGCATTTAAAATATAGGTGCCGATAGGCATTTCAAATATAGGTGTCGATAGGCATTTCAGATATAAATGCCGAAAGGCATTTCAGATATAGGTGCCGATAGGCATTTCTGATGTAGTTTCCGATAGGCATTTTAAATATAGGTGCTGATAGGCATTTCAGATGTAGTTTTCGATAGGCATTTCAAAAATAGGTGCCGATAGGCATTTCAGATATAGAAGCTGGTAGGCATCTCAAATATAGGTGCCGATAGGCATTCCAGATATGGTTTCCGATAGGCATTTCAAATATAGTTGCTGATAGGCATTTCAGATGTAGTTTCCGATAGGCATTTCAAAAATAGGTGCCGATAGGCATTTCAGATATAGGTGCCGATAGGCATTTCAGATATAGTTGCCGATTGGCATTTTAAAAATAGGTGCCGATAGGCATTTCAGATATAGAAGCCGATAGGCATTTCAAATATAGGTGCCGACAGGCATTCCAGATATGGTTGCCGATAGGCATTTCAAATATAGGGGCTGATAGGCATTTCAGATGTAGTATCCGATAGGCATTTCAAAAATTGGTGCCGATAGGCATTTCAGATATAGGTGCCGATAGGCATTTCAGATAGAGTTGCCGATTGGCATTTTAAAAATAGGTGCCGATAGGCATTTCAGATATAGGTGCCGATAGGCATTTCAGATATAGTTGCCGATTGGCATTTTAAAAATAGGTGCCGATAGGCATTTCAGATATAGAAGCCGATAGGCGTTTCAAATATAAGTGCCGATAAGCATTCTAGATATGGTTGCCGATAGGCATTTTTAATATAGGTGCTGATAGGCATTTCAGATGTAGTATCCGATAGGCATTTCAAAAATTGGTGCCGATAGGCATTTCAGATATAGGTGCCGATAGGCATTTCAGATAGAGTTGCCGATTGGCATTTTAAAAATAGGTGCCGATAGGCATTTCAGATATAGAAGCCGATAGGTTTTTCAAATATAGGTGTCGATAGGCATTTCAGATATAGTTGCCGATAGGCATTTCAAATATAGGTGCTGATAGGCATTTCAGATGTAGTTTCCGACAGGCATTTCAAAAATAGGTGCCGATAGGCATTTCAGATATAGGTGCCGATAGGCATTTCAGATATAGTTGCCGATTGGCATTTTAAAAATAGGTGCCGATAGGCATTTCAGATATAGAAGCCGATAGGCATTTCAAATTTAGGTGCCGATAGGCATTCCAGATATGGTTTCCGATAGGCATTTCAAATATAGGTGCTGATAGGCATTTCAGATGTAGTTTCCGATAGGCATTTCAAAAATAGGTGCCGATAGGCATTTCAGATATAGGTGCCGATAGGCATTTCAGATATAGTTGCCAATTGGCATTTTAAAAATAGGTGCCGATAGGCATTTCAGATATAGGTGCCGATAGGCATATCAGATATAGTTGCCGATAGGCATTCAAAATATAGGTGACGATAGGCATTTCAAATATAGGTGTCGATAGGCATTTCAGATATAAATGCCGAAAGGCATTTCAGATATAGGTGCCGATAGGCATTTCTGATGTGGTTGCCGATAGGCATTTTAAATATAGGTGCTGATAGGCATTTCAGCTGTAGTTTTCGATAGGCATTTTAAAAAATACGTGCCGATAGGCATTTCAGATATAGAAGCCGATAGGCATTTCAAATATAGGTGCCGATATGCATTCCAGATATGGTTGCCGATAGGCATTTCAAATATAGGTGCTGAAAGGCATTTCAGATGTAGTTTCCAATAGGCATTTCAAAAATTGGTGCCGATAGGCTTTTCAGATATAGGTGCCCATAGGCATTTCAGATATAGTTGCCGATTGGCATTTTAAAAATAGGTGCCGATAGGCATTTCAGATATAGAAGCCGATAGGTATTTCAAATATAGGTGTCGATAGGCATTTCAGATATGGTTGCCGATAGGCATTTCAAATATAGGTGCTGATAGGCATTTCAGATGTAGTTTCCGATAGGCATTTCAAAAATAGGTGCCGATAAGCATTTCAGATATAGGTGCCGATAGGCATTTCAGATATAGTTGCCGATTGGCATTTTAAAAATAGGTGCCGATAGGCATTTTAGATATAGGTGCCGATAGGCATTTCAGATATAGAAGCCGATAGGCATTTCAAATATAGGTGCCGATAGGCATTCCAGATATGGTTGCCGATAGGCATTTCAAATATAAGTGCTGATAGGCATTTTAGATGTAGTTTCCGATAGGCATTTCAAAAATAGGTACCAATAGGCATTTCAGATATAGGTTCCGATAGGCATTTCAGATATAATTGCCAATTGGCATTTTAAAAATAGGTGCCGATAGCCATTTCAGATATAGAAGCCGATAGGCATTTCTAATATAGGTGCCGATAGGCATTCCAGATATGGTTGCCGATAGGCATTTCAAATATAGGTGCTGATAGGCATTTCAGATGTAGTTTCCGATAGGCATTTCAAAAATAGGTGCCAATAGGCATTTCAGATATAGGTGCCGATAGGCATTTCAGATATAGTTGCCGATTGGCATTTTAAAAATAGGTGCCGATAGGCATTTCAGATATAGGTGCCGATAGGCATTTCAGATATAGTTGCCGATTGGCATTTTAAAAATAGGTGCCTATAGGCATTTTAGATATAGAAGCCGATAGGCATTTCAAATATAGGTGCCGATAAGCATTCCAGATATGGTTGCTGATAGGCATATCAAATATAGGTGCTGATAGGCATTTCAGATGTAGTTTCCGATAGGCATTTCAAAAATTGGTGCTGATAGGCATTTCAGATATAGGTGCCGATAGGCATTTCAGATATAGTTGCCGATTGGCATTTTAAAGATAGGTGCCGATAGGCATTTCAGATATAGAAGCCGATAGGTATTTCAAATATAAGTGTCGATAGGCATTTCAGATATTGTTGCCGATAGGCATTTAAAATATAGGTGCTGATAGGCATTTCAGATGTAGTTTCCGATAGGCATTTCAAAAATAGGTGCCGATAGGCATTTCAGATATAGAAGCCGATAGGTATTTAAAATATAGGTGTCGATAGGCATTTCAGATATTGTTGCCGATAGGCATTTCAAATATTGGTGCTAATAGGCATTTCAGATGTAGTTTTCGATAGACATTTCAAAAATAGGTGCCGATAGGCATTTCAGATATAGGTGCCGATAGGCATTTCAGATATAGTTGCCGATTGGCATTTTAAAAATAGGTGCCGATAGGCATTTCAGATATAGAAGCCGATAGGCATTTCAAATATAGGTGCCGATAAGCATTCCAGATATAGTTGCCGATAGGCATTTCAAATATAGGTGCTGATAGGAATTTCAGATGTAGTTTCCGAAAGGCATTTCAAAAATAGGTGCCGATAGGCATTTCAGATATAGGTGCCGATAGGCATTTCAGATAGAGTTGCCGATAGGCATTTAAAATATAGGTGCCGATAGGCATTTCAAATATAGGTGTCGATAGGCATTTCAGATATAGTTACCGATTGGCATTTTTAAAATAGGTGCCGATAGGCATTTCAGATATAGAAGCCGATAGGCATTTCAAATATAGGTGCCGATAAGCATTCCAGATATGGTTGCCGATAGGCATTTCAAATATAGGTGCTGATAGGAATTTCAGATGTAGTTTCCGAAAGGCATTTCAAAAATTGGTGCCGATAGGCATTTCAGATATAGGTGCCGATAGGCATTTCAGATATAGTTACCGATTGGCATTTTAAAAATAGGTGCCGATAGGCATTTCAGATATAGAAGCCGATAGGTATTTCAAATATAGGTGTCGATAGGCATTTCAGATATGGCTGCCGGTAGGCATTTTAAATATAGGTGCTGATAGGCATTTCAGATATAGAAGCTGATAGGTATGTCAAATATAGGTGTCGATAGGCATTTCAGATATAATTGCCGATAGGCATTTCAAATATAGGTGCTGATAGGCATTTCAGATGTAGTTTTCGATAGGCATTTCTAAAATAGGTGCCGATAGGCTATTCAGATATAGGTGCCGACAGGCATTCCAGATATGGTTGCCGATAGGCATTTCAAATATAGGGGCTGATAGGCATTTCAGATGTAGTATCCGATAGGCATTTCAAAAATTGGTGCCGATAGGCATTTCAGATATAGGTGCCGATAGGCATTTCAGATAGAGTTGCCGATTGGCATTTTAAAAATAGGTGCCGATAGGCATTTCATATATAGGTGCCGATAGGCATATCAGATATAGTTGCCGATAGGCATTTAAAATATAGGTGCCGATAGGCATTTCAAATATAGGTGTCGATAGGCATTTCAGATATAAATGCCGAAAGGCATTTCAGATATAGGTGCCGATAGGCATTTCTGATGTAGTTTCCGATAGGCATTTTAAATATAGGTGCTGATAGGCATTTCAGATGTAGTTTTCGATAGGCATTTCAAAAATAGG
>JAVRKA010000591.1:0-80858 GCA_034508555.1 Venustoraphidia nigricollis
TTTTTAAAATGCCAATCGGCAGCTATATCTGAAATGCCTATCGGCACCTATATCTGAAATGCCTATTGACACCTATATCTGAAATGCCTATCGACACCTATATCTGAAATGCCTATCGACACCTATATCTGAAATGCCTATCGACACCTATATCTGAAATGCCTATCGACACCTATATCTGAAATGCCTATCGACACCTATATCTGAAATGCCTATCGACACCTATATCTGAAATGCCTATCGACACCTATTTTTGAAATGCCTATCGGAAACTACATCTGAAATGCCTATCAGCACCTATATTTGAAATGCCTATCGGCAACGATATCTGGAATGCCTATCGGCACCTATATTTGAAATGCCTATCGGCTTCTATATCTGAAATGCCTATCGGCATCTATTTTTAAAATGCCAATCGGCAACTATATCTGAAATGCCTATCGGCACCTATATCTGAAATGCCTATCGACACCTATATCTGAAATGCCTATCGACACCTATATCTGAAATGCCTATCGACACCTATATCTGAAATGCCTATCGACACCTATATCTGAAATGCCTATCGACACCTATATCTGAAATGCCTATCGACACCTATTTTTGAAATGCCTATCGGAAACTACATCTGAAATGCCTATCAGCACCTATATTTGAAATGCCTATCGGCAACCATATCTGGAATGCCTATCGGCACCTATATTTGAAATGCCTATCGACTTCTATGTCTGAAATGCCTATCGGCACCTATTTTTAAAATGCCAATCGGCAACTATATCTGAAATGCCTATCGGCACCTATATCTGAAATGCCTATCGACACCTATATCTGAAATGCCTATCGACACCTATATCTGAAATGCCTATCGACACCTATATCTGAAATGCCTATCGACACCTATATCTGAAATGCCTATCGACACCTATATCTGAAATGCCTATCGACACCTATATCTGAAATGCCTATCGACACCTATATCTGAAATGCCTATCGACACCTATTTTTGAAATGCCTATCGGAAACTACATCTGAAATGCCTATCAGCACCTATATTTGAAATGCCTATCGGCAACCATATCTGGAATGCCTATCGGCACCTATATTTGAAATGCCTATCGGCTTCTATATCTGAAATGCCTATCGGCACCTATTTTTAAAATGCCAATCGGCAACTATATCTGAAATGCCTATCGGCTCCTATATCTGAAATGCCTATCGACACCTATATCTGAAATGCCTATCGACACCTATATCTGAAATGCCTATCGACACCTATATCTGAAATGCCTATCGACACCTATATCTGAAATGCCTATCGACACCTATATCTGAAATGCCTATCGACATCTATATCTGAAATGCCTATCGACACCTATTTTTGAAATGCCTATCGGAAACTACATCTGAAATGCCTATCAGCACCTATATTTGAAATGCCTATCGGCAACCATATCTGGAATGCCTATCGGCACCTATATTTGAAATGCCTATCGGCTTCTATATCTGAAATGCCTATCGGCACCTATTTTTAAAATGCCAATCGGCAACTATATCTGAAATGCCTATCGGCACCTATATCTGAAATGCCTATCGACACCTATATCTGAAATGCCTATCGACACCTATATCTGAAATGCCTATCGACACCTATATCTGAAATGCCTATCGACACCTATATCTGAAATGCCTGTCGACACCTATATCTGAAATGCCTATCGACACATATATCTGAAATGCCTATCGACACCTATATCTGAAATGCCTATCGACACCTATTTTTGAAATGCCTATCGGAAACTACATCTGAAATGCCTATCAGCACCTATATTTGAAATGCCTATCGGCAACCATATCTGGAATGCCTATCGGCACCTATATTTGAAATGCCTATCGGCTTCTATATCTGAAATGCCTATCGGTACCTATTTTTAAAATGCCAATCGGCAACTATATCTGAAATGCCTATCGGCACCTATATCTGAAATGCCTATCGACACCTATATCTGAAATGCCTATCGACACCTATATCTGAAATGCCTATCGACACCTATATCTGAAATGCCTATCGACACCTATATCTGAAATGCCTATTGACACCTATATTTGAAATGCCTATCGACACCTATATCTGAAATGCCTATCGACACCTATATCTGAAATGCCTATCGACACCTATATCTGAAATGCCTATCGACACCTATTTTTGAAATGCCTATCGGACTATACATCTAAAATGCCTATCAGCACCTATATTTGAAATGCCTATCGGCAACCATATCTGGAATGCCTATCGGCACCTATATTTGAAATGCCTATCGGCTTCTATATCTGAAATGCCTATCGGCACCTATTTTTAAAATGCCAATCGGCAACTATATCTGAAATGCCTATCGCCACCTATATCTAAAATGCCTATCGACACCTATATCTGAAATGCCTATCGACACCTATATCTGAAATGCCTATCGACACCTATATCTGAAATGCCTATCGACACCTATATCTGAAATGCCTATCGACACCTATATCTGAAATGCCTATCGACACCTATATCTGAAATGCCTATCGACACCTATTTTTGAAATGCCTATCGGAAACTACATCTGAAATGCCTATCAGCACCTATATTTGAAATGCCTATCGGCAACCATATCTGGAATGCCTATCGGCACCTATATTTGAAATGCCTATCGGCTTCTATATCTGAAATGCCTATCGGCACCTATTTTTAAAATGCCAATCGGCAACTATATCTGAAATGCCTATCGACCCGTATATCTGAAATGCCTATCGACACCTATTTTTGAAATGCCTATCGGAAACTACATCTGAAATGCCTATCAGCACCTATATTTGAAATGTCTATCGGCAACCATATCTGGAATGCCTATCGGCACCTATATTTGAAATGCCTATCGTCTTCTATATCTGAAATGCCTATCGGCGCCTATTTTTAAAATGCCAATCGGCAACTATATCTGAAATGCCTATCGGCACCTATATCTGAAATGCCTATCGACACCTATATCTGAAATGCCTATCGACACCTATATCTGAAATGCCTATCGACACCTTTATCTGAAATGCCTATCGACACCTATATCTGAAATGCCTATCGACACCTATATCTGAAATGCCTATCGACACCTATATCTGAAATGCCTATCGACACCTATATCTGAAATGCCTATCGACACCTATATCTGAAATGCCAATCGACACCTATTTTTGAAATGCCTATCGGAAACTACATCTGAAATGCCTATCAGCACCTATATTTGAAATGCCTATCGGCAACCATATCTGGAATACCTATCGGCACCTATATTTGAAATGCCTATCGGCTTCTATATCTGAAATGCCTATCGGCACCTATTTTTAAAATGCCAATCGGCAACTATATCTGAAATGCCCATCGGCACCTATATCTGAAATGCCTATCGACACCTATATCTGAAATGCCTATCGACACCTATATCTGAAATGCCTATCGACACCTATATCTGAAATGCCTATCGACACCTATATCTGAAATGCCTATCGACACCTATATCTGAAATGCCTATCGACACCTATATCTGAAATGCCTATCGACACCTATTCTTGAAATGCCTATCGAAAACTACATCTGAAATGCCTATCAGCACCTATATTTGAAATGCCTATCGGCAACCATATCTGGAATGCCTATCGGCATCTATATTTGAAATGCCTATCGGCTTCTATATCTGAAATGCCTATCGGCACCTATTTTTAAAATGCCAATCGGCAACTATATCTGAAATGCCTATTGGCACCTATATCTGAAATGCCTATCGACACCTATATCTGAAAAGCCTATCGACACCTATATCTGAAATGCCTATCGACACCTATATCTGAAATGCCTATCGACACCTATATCTGAAATGCCTATCGACACCTATATCTGAAATGCCTATCGACACCTATATCTGAAATGCCTATCGACACCTATACCTGAAGTGCCTATCGACACCTAGTTTTGAAATGCCTATCGGAAACTACATCTGAAATGCCTATCAGCACCTATATTTGAAATGCCTATCGGCAACCATATCTGGAATGCCTATCGGCACCTATATTTGAAATGCCTATCGGCTTCTATATCTGAAATGCCTATCGGCACCTATTTTTAAAATGCCAATCGGCAACTATATCTGAAATGCCTATCGGCACCTATATCTGAAATGCCTATCGACACCTATATCTGAAATGCCTATCGACACCTATATCTGAAATGCCTATCGACACCTATATCTGAAATGCCTATCGACACCTATATCTGAAATGCCTATCGACACCTATATCTGAAATGCCTATCGAGACCTATATCTGAAATGCCTATCGACACCTATATCTGAAATGCCTATCGACACCTATTTTTGAAATGCCTATCGGAAACTACATCTGAAATGCCTATCAGCACCTATATTTGAAATGCCTATCGGCAACCATATCTGGAATGCCTATCGGCACCTATATTTGAAATGCCTATCGGCTTCTATATCTGAAATGCCTATCGGCACCTCTTTTTAAAATGCCAATCGGCAACTATATCTGAAATGCCTATCGGCACCTATATCTGAAATGCCTATCGACACCTATATCTGAAATGCCTATCGACACCTATATCTGAAATGCCTATCGACACCTATATCTGAAATGCCTATCGACACCTATATCTGAAATGCCTATCGACACCTATATCTGAAATGCCTATCGACACCTATATCTGAAATGCCTATCGACACCTATATCTGAAATGCCTATCGACACCTATTTTTGAAATGCCTATCGGAAACTACATCTGAAATGCCTATCAGCACCTATATTTGAAATGCCTATCGGCAACCATATCTGGAATGCCTATCGGCACCTATATTTGAAATGCCTATCGGCTTCTATATCTGAAATGCCTATCGGCACCTATTTTTAAAATGCCAATCGGCAACTATATCTGAAATGCCTATCGGCACCTATATCTGAAATGCCTATCGGCACCTATATCTGAAATGCCTATCGACACCTATATCTGAAATGCCTATCGACCATTATATCTGAAATGCCTATCGACACCTATATCTGAAATGCCTATCGACACCTATATCTGAAATGCCTATCGACTCCTATATCTGAAATGCCTATCGACACCTATATCTGAAATGCCTATCGACACCTATATCTGAAATGCCTATCGACACCTATTTTTGAAATGCCTATCGGAAACTACATCTGAAATGCCTATCAGCACCTATATTTGAAATGCCTATCGGCAACCATATCTGGAATGCCTATCGGCACCTATATCTGAAATGCCTATCGTCACCTATATCTGAAATGCCTATCGACACCTATATCTGAAATGCCTATCGACACCTATATCTGAAATGCCTATCGACACCTATATCTGAAATGCCTATCGACACCCTATATCTGAAATGCCTATCGACACCTATTTTGGAAATGCCTATCGGAAACTACATCTGAAATGCCTATCAGCACCTATATTTGAAATGCCTATCGGCAACCATATCTGGAATGCCTATCGGCACCTATATTTGAAATGCCTATCGGCTTCTATATCTGAAATGCCTATCGGCACCTATTTTTAAAATGCCAATCGGCAACTATATCTGAAATGCCTATCGGCACCTATATCTGAAATGCCTATCGACACCTATATCTGAAATGCCTATCGACACCTATATCTGAAATGCCTATCGACACCTATATCTGAAATGCCTATCGACACCTATATCTGAAATGCCTATCGACACCTATATCTGAAATGCCTATCGACACCTATATCTGAAATGCCTATCGACACCTATATCTGAAATGCCTATCGACACCTATATCTGAAATGCCTATCGACACCTATTTTTGAAATGCCTATCGAAAACTACATCTGAAATGCCTATCAGCACCTATATTTGAAATGCCTATCGGCAACCATATCAGGAATACCTATCAGCACCTATATTTGAAATGCCTATCGGCTTCTATATCTGAAATGCCAATCGGCACCTATTTTTAAAATGCCAATCGGCAACTATATCTGAAATGCCTATCGGCACCTATATCTGAAATGCCTATCGACACTTATATCTGAAATGCCTATCGACACCTATATCTGAAATGCCTATCGACACCTATATCTGAAATGCCTATCGACACCTATATCTGAAATGCCTATCGACACCTATATCTGAAATGCCTATCGACAGCTATATCTGAAATGCCTATCGACACCTATATCTGAAATGCCTATCGACACCTATTTTTGAAATGCCTATCGGAAACTACATCTGAAATGCCTATCAGCACCTATATTTGAAATGCCTATCGGCAACCATATCTGGAATGCCTATCGGCACCTATATTTGAAATGCCTATCGACTTCTATATCTGAAATGCCTATCGGCACCTATTTTTAAAATGCCAATCGGCAACTATATCTGAAATGCCTATCGGCACCTATATCTGAAATGCCTATCGACACCTATATCTGAAATGCCTATCGACACCTATATCTGAAATGCCTATCGACACCTATATCTGAAATGCCTATCGACACCTATATCTGAAATGCCTATCGACACCTATATCTGAAATGCCTATCGACACCTATATCTGAAATGCCTATCGACACCTATTTTTGAAATGCCTATCGGAAACTACATGTGAAATGCCTATCAGCACCTATATTTGAAATGCCTATCGGCAACCATATCTGGAATGCCTATCGGCACCTATATTTGAAATGCCTATCGGCTTCTATATCTGAAATGCCTATCGGCACCTATTTTTAAAATGCCAATCGGCAACTATATCTGAAATGCCTATCGGCACCTATATCTGAAATGCCTATCGACACCTATATCTGAAATGCCTATCGACACCTATATCTGAAATGCCTATCGACACCTATATCTGAAATGCCTATCGACACCTATATCTGAAATGCCTATCGACACCTATATCTGAAATGCCTATCGACACCTATATCTGAAATGCCTATCGACACCTATATCTGAAATGCCTATCGACACCTATATCTGAAATGCCTATCGACACCTATTTTTGAAATGCCTATCGGAAACTACATCTGAAATGCCTATCAGCACCTCTATTTGAAATGCCTATCGGCAACGATATCAGGAATGCCTATCGGCACCTATATTTGAAATGCCTATCGGCTTCTATATCTGAAATGCCAATCGGCACCTATATCTGAAATGCCTATCGACACCTATATCTGAAATGCCTATCGACAGCTATATCTGAAATGCCTATCGACACCTATATCTGAAATGCCTATCGACACCTATTTTTGAAATGCCTATCGGAAACTACATCTGAAATGCCTATCAGCACCTATATTTAAAATGCCTATCGGCAACCATATCTGAAATGCCTATCGGCACCTATTTTTAAAATGCCAATCGGCAACTATATCTGAAATGCCTATCGGCACCTATATCTGAAATGCCTATCGACACCTATATCTGAAATGCCTATCGACACCTATATCTGAAATGCCTATCGACACCTATATCTGAAATGCCTAACGACACCTATATCTGAAATGCCTATCGACACCTATATCTGAAATGCCTATCGACAGTTATATCTGAAATGCCTATCGACACCTATTTTTGAAATGCCTATCGGAAACTACATCTGAAATGCCTATCAGCACCTATATTTGAAATTCCTATCGGCAACCATATCTGGAATGCCTATCGGCACCTATATTTGAAATGCCTATCGACTTCTATATCTGAAATGCCTATCGGCACCTATTTTTAAAATGCCAATCGGCAACTATATCTGAAATGCCTAACGGCACCTATATCTGAAATGCCTATCGACACCTATATCTGAAATGCCTATCGACACCTATATCTGAAATGCCTATCGACACCTATATCTGAAATGCCTATCGACACCTATATCTGAAATGCCTATCGACACCTATATCTGAAATGCCTATCGACACCTATATCTGAAATGCCTATCGACACCTATTTTTGAAATGCCTATCGGAAACTACATCTGAAATGCCTATCAGCACCTATATTTGAAATGCCTATCGGCAACCATATCTGGAATGCCTATCGGCACCTATATTTGAAATGCCTATCGGCTTCTATATCTGAAATGCCTATCGGCACCTATTTTTAAAATGCAAATCGGCAACTATATCTGAAATGCCTATCGGCACCTATATCTGAAATGCCTATCGACACCTATATCTGAAATGCCTATCGACACCTATATCTGAAATGCCTATCGACACCTATATCTGAAATGCCTATCGACACCTATATCTGAAATGCCTATCGACACCTATATCTGAAATGCCTATCGACACCTATATCTGAAATGCCTATCGACACCTATATCTGAAATGCCTATCGACACCTATATCTGAAATGCCTATCGACACCTATTTTTGAAATGCCTATCGGAAACTACATCTGAAATGCCTATCAGCACCTATATTTGAAATGCCTATCGGCAACCATATCTGGAATGCCTATCGGCACCTATATTTGAAATGCCTATCGGCTTCTATATCTGAAATGCCTATCGCCACCTATTTTTAAAATGCCAATCGGCAACTATATCTGAAATGCCTATTGGCACCTATATCTGAAATGCCTATCGACACCTATATCTTAAATGCCTATCGGCACCTATATCTGAAATGCCTATCGACACCTATATCTGAAATGCCTATCGACACCTATATCTGAAATGACTTTCAAAACCTATATCTGAAATGCCTATCGACACCTATATCTGAAATGCCTATCGACACCTATATCTGAAATGCCTATCGACACCTATATCTGAAATGCCTATCGACACCTATATCTGAAATGCCTATCGACACCTATATCTGAAATGCCTATCGACACCTATATCTGAAATGCCTATCGACACCTATATCTGAAATGCCTATCGACACCTATTTTTGAAATGCCTATCGGAAACTACATCTGAAATGCCTATCAGCACCTATATTTGAAATGCCTATCGGCAACCATATCTGGAATGCCTATCGGCACCTATATTTGAAATGCCTATCGGCTTCTATATCTGGAATGCCTATTGGCACCTATTTTTAAAATGCCAATCGACACCTATATCTGAAATGCCTATCGACACCTATATCTCAAATGCCTATCGACACCTATATCTGAAATGCCTATCGACACCTATATCTGAAATGCCTATCGACACCTATATCTGAAATGCCTATCGACACCTATTTTTGAAATGCCTATCGGAAACTACATCTGAAATGCCTATCAGCACCTATATTTGAAATGCCTATCGGCAACCATATCTGGAATGCCTATCGGCACCTATATTTGAAATGCCTATCGGCTTCTATATCTGAAATGCCTATCGGCACCTATTTTTAAAATGCCAATCGGCAACTATATCTAAAATGCCTATCGGCACCTATATCTGAAATGCCTATCGACACCTATATCTGAAATGCCTATCGACACCTATATCTGAAATGCCTATCGACACCTATATCTGAAATGCCTATCGACACCTATATCTGAAATGCCTATCGACACCTATATCTGAAATGCCTATCGACACCTATATCTGAAATGCCTATCGACACCTATATCTGAAATGCCTATCGACACCTATTTTGGAAATGCCTATCGGAAACTACATCTGAAATGCCTATCAGCACCTATATTTGAAATGCCTTTTGGCAACCATATCTGGAATGCCTGTCGGCACCTATATTTGAAATGCCTATCGGCTTCTATATCTGAAATGCCTATCGGCACCTATTTTTAAAATGCCAATCGGCAACTATATCTGAAATGCCTATCGGCACCTATATCTGAAATGCCTATCGACACCTATATCTGAAATGCCTATCGACACCTATATCTGAAATGCCTATCGACACCTATATCTGAAATGCCTATCGACACCTATATCTGAAATGCCTATCGACACCTATATCTGAAATGCCTATCGACACCTATATCTGAAATGCCTATCGACACCTATTTTTGAAATGCCTATCGGAAACTACATCTGGAATGCCTATCGGCACCTATATTTGAAATGCCTATCGGCTTCTATATCTGAAATGCCTATTGGCACCTATTTTTAAAATGCCAATCGGCAACTATATCTGAAATGTCAATCGGCAACTATATCTGAAATGCCTATCGGCACCTATATCTGAAATGCCTATCGACACTTATATCTGAAATGCCTATCGACACCTATATCTGAAATGCCTATCGACACCTATATCTCAAATGCCTATCGACACCTATATCTGAAATGCCTATCGACACCTATATCTGAAATGCCTATCGACACCTATATCTGAAATGCCTATCGACACCTATTTTTGAAATGCCTATCGGAAACTACATCTGAAATGCCTATCAGCACCTATATTTGAAATGCCTATCGGCAACCATATCTGGAATGCCCATCGGCACCTATATTTGAAATGCCTATCGGCTTCTATATCTGAAATGCCTATCGGCACCTATTTTAAAATGCCAATCGGCAACTATATCTAAAATGCCTATCGGCACCTATATCTGAAATGCCTATCGACACCTATATCTGAAATGCCTATCGACACCTATATCTGAAATGCCTATCGACACCTATATCTGAAATGCCTATCGACACCTATATCTGAAATGCCTATCGACACCTATATCTGAAATGCCTATCGACACCTATATCTGAAATGCCTATCGACACCTATATCTGAAATGCCTATCGACACCTATATCTGAAATGCCTATCGACACCTATTTTGGAAATGCCCATCGGAAACTACATCTGAAATGCCTATCAGCACCTATATTTGAAATGCCTATCGGCAACCATATCTGGAATGCCTATCGGCACCTATATTTGAAATGCCTATCGGCTTCTATATCTGAAATGCCTATCGGCACCTATTTTTAAAATGCCAATCGGCAACTATATCTGAAATGCCTATCGGCACCTATATCTGAAATGCCTATCGACACCTATATCTGAAATGCCTATCGACACCTATATCTGAAATGCCTATCGACACCTATATCTGAAATGCCTATCGACACCTATATCTGAAATGCCTATCGACACCTATATCTGAAATGCCTATCGACACCTATATCTGAAATGCCTATCGACACCTATATCTGAAATGCCTATCGACACCTATTTTTGAAATGCCTATCGGAAACTACATCTGAAATGCCTATCAGCACCTCTATTTGAAATGCCTATCGGCAACCATATCTGGAATGCCTGTCGGCACCTATATTTGAAATGCCTATCGGCTTCTATATCTGAAATGCCTATCGGCACCTATTTTTAAAATGCCAATCGGCAACTATATCTGAAATGCCTATCGGCACCTATATCTGAAATGCCTATCGACACCTATATCTGAAATGCCTATCGACACCTATATCTGAAATGCCTATCGACACCTATATCTGAAATGCCTATCGACACCTATATCTGAAATGCCTATCGACACCTATATCTGAAATGCCTATCGACACCTATATCTGAAATGCCTATCGACACCTATATCTGAAATGCCTATCGACACCTATATCTGAAATGCCTATCGACACCAATTTTTGAAATGCCTATCGGAAACTACATCTGAAATGCCTATCAGCACCTATATTTGAAATGCCTATCGGCAACCATATCTGGAATGCCTATCGGCACCTATATTTGAAATGCCTATCGACTTCTATATCTGAAATGCCTATCGGCACCTATTTTTAAAATGCCAATCGGCAACTATATCTGAAATGCCTATCGGCACCTATATCTGAAATGCCTATCGACACCTATATCTGAAATGCCTATCGACACCTATATCTGAAATGCCTATCGACACCTATATCTGAAATGCCTATCGACACCTATATCTGAAATGCCTTTCGACACCTATATCTGAAATGCCTATCGACACCTATTTTTGAAATGCCTATCGGAAACTACATCTGAAATGCCTATCAGCACCTATATTTGAAATGCCTATCGGCAACCATATCTGGAATGCCTATCGGCACCTATATTTGAAATGCCTATCGGCTTCTATATCTGAAATGCCTATCGGCACCTGTTTTTAAAATGCCAATCGGCAACTATATCTGAAATGCCTATCGGCACCTATATCTGAAATGCCTATCGACACCTATATCTGAAATGCCTATCGACACCTACATCTAAAATGCCTATCGACACCTATATCTGAAATGCCTATCGACACCTATATCTGAAATGCCTATCGACACCTATATCTGAAATGCCTATCGACACCTATATCTGAAATGCCTATCGACACCTATATCTGAAATGCCTATCGACACCTATATCTGAAATGCCAATCGACACCTATTTTTGAAATGCCTATCGGAAACTACATCTGAAATGCCTATCAGCACCTATATTTAAAATGCCTATCGGCAACCATATCTGGAATGCCTATCGGCACCTATATTTGAAATGCCTATCGGCTTCTATATCTGAAATGCCTATCGGCACTTATTTTTAAAATGCCAATCGGCAACTATATCTGAAATGCCTATCGGCACCTATATCTGAAATGCCTATCGACACCTATATCTGAAATGCCTATCGACACCTATATCTGAAATGCCTATCGACACTTATATCTGAAATGCCTATCGACACCTATATCTGAAATGCCTATCGACACCTATATCTGAAATGCCTATCGACACCTTTATCTGAAATGCCTATCGACACCTATATCTGAAATGCCTATCGACACCTATATCTGAAATGCCAATCGACACCTATTTTTGAAATGCCTATCGGAAACTACATCTGAAATGCCTATCAGCACCTATATTTGAAATGCCTATCGACACCTATATCTGAAATGCCTATCGACACCTATATCTGAAATGCCTATCGACACCTATATCTGAAATGCCTATCGACACCTATAACTGAAATGCCTATCGACACCTATATCTGAAATGCCTATCGACACCTATTTTTGAAATGCCTATCGGAAACTACATCTGAAATGCCTATCAGCACCTATATTTAAAATGCCTATCGGCAACCATATATGGAATGCCTATCGGCACCTATATTTGAAATGCCTATCGGCTTCTATATCTGAAATGCCTATCGGCACCTATTTTTAAAATGCCAATCGGCAACTATATCTGAAATGCCTATCGGCACCTATATCTGAAATGCCTATCGACACCTATATCTGAAATGCCTATCGACACCTATATCTGAAATGCCTATCGACACCTATATCTGAAATGCCTATCGACACCTATATCTGAAATGCCTATCGACACCTATATCTGAAATGCCTATCGACACCTATATCTGAAATGCCTATCGACACCTATTTTTGAAATGCCTATCGGAAACTACATCTGAAATGCCTATCAGCACCTATATTTGAAATGCCTATCGGGAACCATATCTGGAATGCCTATCGGCACCTATATTTGAAATGCCTATCGGCTTCTATATCTGAAATGCCTATCGGCACCTATTTTTAAAATGCCAATCGGCAACTATATCTGAAATGCCTATTGGCACCTATATCTGAAATGCCTATCGACACCTATATCTGAAATGCCTATCGACACCTATATCTGAAATGCCTATCGACACCTATATCTGAAATGCCTATCGACACCTATATCTGAAATGCCTATCGACACCTATATCTGAAATGCCTATCGACACCTATATCTGAAATGCCTATCGACACCTAGTTTTGAAATGCCTATCGACACCTATTTTTGAAATGCCTATCGGAAACTACATCTGAAATGCCTATCAGCACCTATATTTGAAATGCCTATCGGCAACCATATCAGGAATGCCTATCAGCACCTATATTTGAAATGCCTATCGGCTTCTATATCTGAAATGCCAATCGGCACCTATTTTTAAAATGCCAATCGGCAACTATATCTGAAATGCATATCGGCACCTATATCTGAAATGCCTATCGACACCTATATCTGAAATGCCTATCGACACCTATATCTGAAATGCCTATCGACACCTATATCTGAAATGCCTATCGACACCTATATCTGAAATGCCTATCGACACCTATATCTGAAATGCCTATCGACAGCTATATCTGAAATGCCTATCGACACCTATATCTGAAATGCCTATCGACACCTATTTTTGAAATGCCTATCGGAAACTACATCTGAAATGCCTATCAGCACCTATATTTGAAATCCCTATCGGCAACCATATCTGGAATGCCTATCGGCACCTATATTTGAAATGCCTATCGACTTCTATATCTGAAATGCCTATCGGCACCTATTTTTAAAATGCCAATCGGCAACTATATCTGAAATGCCTATCGGCACCTATATCTGAAATGCCTATCGACACCTATATCTGAAATGCCTATCGACACCTATATCTGAAATGCCTATCGACACCTATATCTGAAATGCCTATCGACACCTATATCTGAAATGCCTATCGACACCTATATCTGAAATGCCTATCGACACCTATATCTGAAATGCCTATCGACACCTATTTTTGAAATGCCTATCGGAAACTACATGTGAAATGCCTATCAGCACCTATATTTGAAATGCCTATCGGCAACCATATCTGGAATGCCTATCGGCACCTATATTTGAAATGCCTATCGGCTTCTATATCTGAAATGCCTATCGGCACCTATTTTTAAAATGCCAATCGGCAACTATATCTGAAATGCCTATCGGCACATATATATCTGAAATGCCTATCGACACCTATATCTGAAATGCCTATCGACACCTATATCTGAAATGCCTATCGACACCTATATCTGAAATGCCTATCGACACCTATATCTGAAATGCCTATCGACACCTATATCTGAAATGCCTATCGACACCTATATCTGAAATGCCTATCGACACCTATATCTGAAATGCCTATCGACACCTATATCTGAAATGCCTATCGACACCTATTTTTGAAATGCCTATCGGAAACTACATCTGAAATGCCTATCAGCACCTATATTTAAAATGCCTATCGGCAACCATATCAGGAATGCCTATCGGCACCTATATTTGAAATGCCTATCGGCTTCTATATCTGAAATGCCAATCGGCACCTATATCTAAAATGCCTATCGACACCTATATCTGAAATGCCTATCGACAGCTATATCTGAAATGCCTATCGACACCTATATCTGAAATGCCTATCGACACCTATTTTTGAAATGCCTATCGGAAACTACATCTGAAATGCCTATCAGCACCTATATTTAAAATGCCTATCGGCAACCATATCTGAAATGCCTATCGGCACCTATTTTTAAAATGCCAATCGGCAACTATATCTGAAATGCCTATCGGCACCTATATCTAAAATGCCTATCGACACCTATATCTGAAATGCCTATCGACACCTATATCTGAAATGCCTATCGACACCTATATCTGAAATGCCTAACGACACCTATATCTGAAATGCCTATCGACACCTATATCTGAAATGCATATCGACACCTATATCTGAAATGCCTATCGACACCTATTTTTGAAATGCCTATCGGAAACTACATCTGAAATGCCTATCAGCACCTATATTTGAAATTCCTATCGGCAACCATATCTGGAATGCCTATCGGCACCTATATTTGAAATGCCTATCGACTTCTATATCTGAAATGCCTATCGGCACCTATTTTTAAAATGCCAATCGGCAACTATATCTGAAATGCCTATCGGCACCTATATCTGAAATGCCTATCGACACCTATATCTGAAATGCCTATCGACACCTATATCTGAAATGCCTATCGACACCTATATCTGAAATGCCTATCGACACCTATATCTGAAATGCCTATCGACACCTATATCTGAAATGCCTATCGACACCTATATCTGAAATGCCTATCGACACCTATTTTTGAAATGCCTATCGGAAACTACATCTGAAATGCCTATCAGCACCTATATTTGAAATGCCTATCGGCAACCATATCTGGAATGCCTATCGGCACCTATATTTGAAATGCCTATCGGCTTCTATATCTGAAATACCTATCGGCACCTATTTTTAAAATGCAAATCGGCAACTATATCTGAAATGCCTATCGGCACCTATATCTGAAATGCCTATCGACACCTATATCTGAAATGCCTATCGACACCTATATCTGAAATGCCTATCGACACCTATATCTGAAATGCCTATCGACACCTATATCTGAAATGCCTATCGACACCTATATCTGAAATGCCTATCGACACCTATATCTGAAATGCCTATCGACACCTATATCTGAAATGCCTATCGACACCTATATCTGAAATGCCTATCGACACCTATTTTTGAAATGCCTATCGGAAACTACATCTGAAATGCCTATCAGCACCTATATTTGAAATGCCTATCGGCAACCATATCTGGAATGCCTATCGGCACCTATATTTGAAATGCCTATCGGCTTCTATATCTGAAATGCCTATCGCCACCTATTTTTAAAATGCCAATCGGCAACTATATCTGAAATGCCTATTGGCACCTATATCTGAAATGCCTATCGACATCTATATCTTAAATGCCTATCGGCACCTATATCTGAAATGCCTATCGACACCTATATCTGAAATGCCTATCGACACCTATATCTGAAATGCCTTTCAAAACCTATATCTGAAATGCCTATCGACACCTATATCTGAAATGCCTATCGACACCTATATCTGAAATGCCTATCGACACCTATATCTGAAATGCCTATCGACACCTATATCTGAAATGCCTATCGACACCTATATCTGAAATGCCTATCGACACCTATATCTGAAATGCTAATCGACACCTATATCTGAAATGCCTATCGACACCTATTTTTGAAATGCCTATCGGAAACTACATCTGAAATGCCTATCAGCACCTATATTTGAAATGCCTATCGGCAACCATATCTGGAATGCCTATCGGCACCTATATTTGAAATGCCTATCGGCTTCTATATCTGAAATGCCTATTGGCACCTATTTTTAAAATGCCAATCGGCAACTATATCTGAAATGCCAATCGGCAACTATATCTGAAATGCCTATCGGCACCTATATCTGAAATGCCTATCGACTCTTATATCTGAAATGCCTATCGACACCTATATCTGAAATGCCTATCGACACCTATATCTCAAATGCCTATCGACACCTATATCTGAAATGCCTATCGACACCTATATCTGAAATGCCTATCGACACCTATATCTGAAATGCCTATCGACACCTATTTTTGAAATGCCTATCGGAAACTACATCTGAAATGCCTATCAGCACCTATATTTGAAATGCCTATCGGCAACCATATCTGGAATGCCTATCGGCACCTATATTTGAAACGCCTATCGGCTTCTATATCTGAAATGCCTATTGGCACCTATTTTTAAAATGCCAATCGGCAACTATATCTGAAATGCCAATCGGCAACTATATCTGAAATGCCTATCGGCACCTATATCTGAAATGCCTATCGACACTTATATCTGAAATGCCTATCGACACCTATATCTGAAATGCCTATCGACACCTATATCTGAAATGCCTATCGACACCTATATCTGAAATGCCTATCGACACCTATATCTGAAATGCCTATCGACACCTATATCTGAAATGCCTATCGACACCTATATCTGAAATGCCTATCGACACCTATTTTGGAAATGCCTATCGGAAACTACATCTGAAATGCCTATCAGCACCTATATTTGAAATGCCTTTTGGCAACCATATCTGGAATGCCTGTCGGCACCTATATTTGAAATGCCTATCGGCTTCTATATCTGAAATGCCTATCGGCACCTATTTTTAAAATGCCAATCGGCAACTATATCTGAAATGCCTATCGGCACCTATATCTGAAATGCCTATCGACACCTATATCTGAAATGCCTATCGACACCTATATCTGAAATGCCTATCGACACCTATATCTGAAATGCCTATCGACACCTATATCTGAAATGCCTATCGACACCTATTTTTGAAATGCCTATCGGAAACTACATCTGAAATGCCTATCAGCACCTATATTTGAAATGCCTATCGGCAACCATATCTGGAATGCCTATCGGCACCTATATTTGAAATGCCTATCGACTTCTATATCTGAAATGCCTATCGGCACCTATTTTTAAAATGCCAATCGGCAACTATATCTGAAATGCCTATCGGCACCTATATCTGAAATGCCTATCGACACCTATATCTGAAATGCCTATCGACACCTATATCTGAAATGCCTATCGACACCTATATCTGAAATGCCTATCGACACCTATATCTGAAATGCCTATCGACACCTATATCTGAAATGCCTATCGACACCTATTTTTGAAATGCCTATCGGAAACTACATCTGAAATGCCTATCAGCACCTATATTTGAAATGCCTATCGGCAACCATATCTGGAATGCCTATCGGCACCTATATTTGAAATGCCTATCGGCCTCTATATCTGAAATGCCTATCGGCACCTATTTTTTAAAATGCCAATCGGCAACTATATCTGAAATGCCTATCGGCACCTATATCTGAAATGCCTATCGACACCTATATCTGAAATGCCTATCGACACCTATATCTGAAATGCCTATCGACACCTATATCTGAAATGCCTATCGACACCTATATCTGAAATGCCTATCGACACCTATATCTGAAATGCCTATCGACACCTATATCTGAAATGCCTATCGACACCTATATCTGAAATGCCTATCGACACCTATTTTTGAAATGCCTATCGGAAACTACATCTGAAATGCCTATCAGCACCTATATTTGAAATGCCTATCGGCAACCATATCTGGAATGCCTATCGGCACCTATATTTGAAATGCCTATCGGCTTCTATATCTGAAATGCCTATCGGCACCTATTTTTAAAATGCCAATCGGCAACTATATCTGAAATGCCTATCGGCACCTATATCTGAAATGCCTATCGACACCTATATCCGAAATGCCTATCGACACCTATATCTGAAATGCCTATCGACACCTATATCTGAAATGCCAATCGACACCTATATCTGAAATGCCTATCGACACTTATATCTGAAATGCTTATCGACACCTATATCTGAAATGCCTATCGACACCTATATCTGAAATGCCTATCGACACCTATTTTTGTAATGCCTATCGGAAACTACATCTGAAATGCCTATCAGCACCTATATTTGAAATGCCTATCGGCAACCATATCTGGAATGCCTATCGGCACCTATATTTGAAATGCCTATCGGCTTCTATATCTGAAATGCCTATCGGCACCTATTTTTAAAATGCCAATCGGTAACTATATCTGAAATGCCTATCGGCACCTATATCTGAAATGCCTATCGACACCTATATCTGAAATGCCTATCGACACCTATATCTGAAATGCCTATCGGAAACTACATCTGAAATGCCTATCAGCACCTATATTTGAAATGCCTATCGGCAACCATATCTGGAATGCCTATCGGCACCTATATTTGAAATGCCTATCGGCTTCTATATCTGAAATGCCTATCGGCACCTATTTTTAAAATGCCAATCGGCAACTATATCTGAAATGCCTATCGGCACCTATGTCTGAAATGCCTATCGACACCTATATCTGAAATGCCTATCGACACCTATATCTGAAATGCCTATCGACACCTATATCTGAAATGCCTATCGACACCTATATCTGAAATGCCTATCGACACCTATATCTGAAATGCCTATCGACACCTATATCTGAAATGCCTATCGACACCTATATCTGAAATGCCTATCGACACCTATATCTAAAATGCCTATCGACACCTATGTTTGAAATGCCTATCGGAAACTACATCTGAAATGCCTATCAGCGCCTATATTTGAAATGCCTATCGGCAACCATATCTGGAATGCCTATCGGCACCTATATTTGAAATGCCATCGGCTTCTATATCTGAAATGCCTATCGGCACCTATTTTTAAAATGCCAATCGGCAACTATATCTGAAATGCCTATCGGCACCTATATCTGAAATGCCTATCGACACCTATATCTGAAATGCCTATCGACACCTATATCTGAAATGCCTATCGACACCTTTATCTGAAATGCCTATCGACACCTATATCTGAAATGCCTATCGACACCTATATCTGAAATGCCTATCGACACCTATATCTGAAATGCCTATCGACACCTATATCTGAAATGCCTATCGACACCTATATCTGAAATGCCTATCGACACCTATTTTTGAAATGCCTATCGGAAACTACATCTGAAATGCCTATCAGCACCTATATTTTAAATGCCTATCGGCAACCATATCTGAAATGCCTATCGACACCTATATCTGAAATGCGTATCGACACCTATATCTGAAATGCCTATCGACACCTATATCTGAAATGCCTATCGACACCTATATCTGAAATGCCTATCGACACCTATATCTGAAATGCCTATCGACACCTATATCTGAAATGGCTATCGAGACCTATATCTGAAATGCCTATCGACACCTATTTTTGAAATGCCTATCGGAAACTAAATCTGAAATGCCTATCAGCACCTATATTTGAAATGCCTATCGGCAAACATATCTGGAATGCCTATCGGCACCTATATTTGAAATGCCTATCGGCTTCTATATCTGAAATGCCTATCGGCACCTATTTTTAAAATGCCAATCGGCAACTATATCTGAAATGCCTATCGACACCTATATCAGAAATGCCTATCGACACCTATATCTGAAATGCCTATCGGAAACTACATCTAATATGCCTATCAGCACCTATATTTGAAATGCCTATCGGCAACCATATCTGGAATGCCTATCGCCACCTATATTTGAAATGCCTATCGGCTTCTATATCTGAAATGCTTATCGGCACCTATTTTTAAAATGCCAATTGGCAACTATATCTGAAATGCATATCGGCACCTATATCTGAAATGCCTATCGGCATCTTTTTTTGAAATGCCTATCGGAAACTACATCTGAAATGCCTATCAGCACATATATTTGAAATGCCTATCGGCTTCTATATCTGAAATGCTTATCGGCACCTATTTTTAAAATGCCAATTGGCAACTATATCTGAAATGCCTATCGGCACCTATATCTGAAATGCCTATCGGCACCTATTTTTTAAATGCCTATCGGAAACTACATCTGAAATGCCTATCAGCACCTATATTTGAAATGCCTATCGGCAACCATATCTGGAATGCCTATCGGCACCTATATTTTAAATGCCTATCAACTTCTATATCTGAAATGCCTATCGGCACCTATATTTTAAATACCTACCGGCTTCTATATCTGAAATGCCTATCGGCACCTATATCTGAAGTGCCTATCGGCACCAATTTTTGAAATGCCTATCGGAAACTACATATGGAATGCCTATCAGCACCTATATTTAAAATGCCTATCGGCAACCATATTTGGAATGCCTATTGGCACCTATATTTGAAATGCCTATCGACTTCTATATCTGAAATGCCTATCGACACCTATTTTTAAAATGCCAATCGTCAACTATATCTGAAATGCCTATCGGCACCTATATCTGAAATGCCTATCGGCACCTATTTTTGAAATGCGCAACGGAAACTACATCTGAAATGCCTATCAGCACCTATATTTGAAATGCCTATCGGCAACCATATCTGAAATGCCCATCGACACCTATATTTGAAATACCTATCGGCTTCTATATCTGAAATGTCTATCGGCACCTATTTTTAAAATGCCAATCGGCAACTATATCTGAAATGCCTATCGGCACCTATATCTGAAATGCCTATCGGCACCAATTTTTTAAATGCCTATCGGAAACTACATCTGAAATGCCTATCAGCACCTATATTTGAAATGCCTATCGGCAACCATATCTGGAATGCCTATCGGCACCTATATTTTAAATGCCTATCAACTTCTATATCTGAAATGCCTATCGGCACCTATATTTTAAATACCTATCGGCTTCTATATCTGAAATGCCTATCGGCACCTATATCTGAAGTGCCTATCGGCACCAATTTTTGAAATGCCTATCGGAAACTACATATGGAATGCCTATCAGCACCTATATTTAAAATGCCTATCGGCAACCATATTTGGAATGCCTATCGGCACCTATATTTGAAATGCCTATCGGCTTCTATATCTGAAATGCCTATCGACACCTATTTTTAAAATGCCAATCGTCAACTATATCTGAAATGCCTATCGGCACCTATATCTGAAATGCCTATCGGCACCTATTTTTGAAATGCGCAACGGAAACTACATCTGAAATGCCTATCAGCACCTATATTTGAAATGCCTATCGGCAACCACATCTGGAATGTCTATCGGCACCTATATTTGAAATGCCTATCGGCTTCTATATCTGAAATGCCTATCGGCACCTATTTTTAAAATGCCAATCGGCAACTATATCTGTAATGCCAATCGGCACCTATATCTGAAATGCCTATCGGCACCTATTTTTGAAATGCCTATCGAAAACTACATCTGAAATGCCTATCAGCACCAATATTTGAGATGCCTATCGGCAACCATATCTGAAATGCCTATCGACAATTATATTTGAAATACCTATCGGCTTCTATATTTGAAATGCCTATCGGCACCTATTTTTAAAATGCCAATCGGCAACCATATCTGAAATGCCTATCGGCTCCTATATCTGAAATGCCTATCGACAACTATATCTGAAATGCCTATCGGCACCAATTTTTGAAATGCCTATCGGAAACTAGGTCTGAAATGCCTATCAGCACCTATATTTGAAATGCCTATCGGCAACTATATCTGGAATGCCTATCGGCACCTATATTTGAAATGCCTATCGGCTTCTATATCTGAAATGCCTATCGGCACCTATTTTTGAAATGCCTATCGAAAACTACATCTGAAATGCCTATCTGCACCTATATTTGAAATGCCTATCGGCAACCATATCTGGAATGTCTATCGGCACCTATATTTGAAATGCCTATCGGCTTCTATATCTGAAATGCCTATCGGCACCCATTTTTAAAATGCCAATCGGCAACAATATCTGAAATGCCTATCGACACCTATTTTTAAAATGCCAATTGGCAACTATATCTGAAATGACTATCGGCACCTATATCTAAAATGCCTATCGGTACCTATTTTTGAAATGCCTACGGAAACTACATCTAAAATGCCTATCAGCACTTATATTTGAAATGCCTATCGGCAACCATATCTGGAATGCCTATCGGCACCTATATTTAAAATGCCTATCGGCTTCTATATCTGAAATGCCTATCGGCACCTATTTTTAAAATGCCAATCCGCAACTATATCTGAAATGCCTATCGGCACCTATATCTGAAATGCCTATCGGCACCTATATCTGAAATGCCTATCGGCACCTATTTTTGAAATGCCTTTCGGAAACTACATCTGAAATGCCTATCTGCTCCTATATTTGAAAAGCCTATCGGCAACCATATCTGAAATGCCTATCGACACCTATATTTGAAATACCTATCGGCCTCTATATCTGAAAAGCCTATCGGCACCTGTTTTTAAAATGCCAATCGGCAACTATATCTGAAATGCCTATCGGCACCTATATCTGAAATGCCTATCGGCATCAATTTTTGAGATGCCTATCGGAAACTACATCTAAACTGCCTATAAGCACCTATATTTGAAATGCCTATCGGCAACCATATCTGGAATGCCTATCGGCACCTATATTTAAAATGCCTATCGGCTTCTATATCTGAAATGCCTATCGGCACCTATTTTTAAAATGCCAATTGGCAACTATATCTGAAATGCCTATCGGCACCTATTTTTGAAATGCCTATCGGAAACTACATTTGAAATGCCTATCAGCACCTATATTTGAAATGCCTATCGGCAACCATATCTGAATTGCCTATCGACACCTATATTTGAAATACCTATCGGCTTCTATATCTGAAATGCCTATCGGCACCTATATCTGAAATGCCTATCGGCACCAATTTTTTAAATGCCTATCGGAAACTACATCTGAAATGCCTATCAGCACCTATATTTGAAATGCCTATCGGCAACCATATCTGGAATGCCTATCGGCACCTATATTTAAAATGCCTTTCGGCTTCTATATCTAAAATGCCTATCGGCACCTATTTTTAAAATGCCAATCGGCAACTATATCTGAAATGCATATCGGCACCTATATCTGAAATGCTTATCGGCACCTATTTTTGAAATGCCTATCGGAAACTACATCTGAAATGCCTATCAGCACCTATATTTGAAATGCCTATCGGCAACCATATCTGGAATGCCTATCGGCACCTATATTTGAAATGCCTATCGGCTTCTATATCTGAAATGCCTATCGGCACCTATTTTTAAAATGCCAATCGGCAACCATGTCTGAAATGCCTATCGGCACCTATATCTGAAATGCCTATCGACACCTATTTTTGAAATGCCTATCGGAATCTACATCTGAAATGCCTATCAGCACCTATATTTGAAATGCCTATCGGCAACCACATCAGAAATGCCTATCGGCACCTATATCTGAAATGCCTTTCGGCATTCATATCTGAAATGCCTATCGACACCTATATTTGAAATGCCTATCGGCACCTATATTTTAAATGCCTATCGGCAACTATATCTGATATGCCTATCGGCACCTATATCTGAAATGCCTATCGGCACCTATTTTTGAAATGCCTATCGAAAACTACATCTAAAATGCCTATCGGCACCTATTTTTAAAATGCCAATCGGCACCTATATCTTAAATGCCTATCGGCATCAATTTTTGAAATGTCTATCGGAAACTACATCTAAAATGCCTATCAGCACCTATATTTGAAATGCCTATCGGCAACCATATCTGAAATGCCTATCGCCACCTATACTTGAAATGCCTATCGGCTTCTATATCTGAAATGCTTATCGGCAACTATTTTTAAAATGCCAATTGGCAACTATATCTGAAATGCCTATCAACACCTATATCTGAAATGCCTATCGGCACCTCTTTTTGAAATGCCTATCGGAAACTACATCTGAAATGCTTATCAGCACCTATATTTGAAAGGCCTATCGGCAATCATATCTGGAATGCCTATCGGCATCTATATTTGAAATGCCTATCGACTTCTATATCTGAAATGCCTATCGGCACCTATTTTTAAAACGCCAATCGGCAACTATATCTGAAATGCCTATCGGCACCTATATCTGAAATGCCTATCGACACCTATTTTTGAAATGCCTATCGGAAACTACATCTGAAATGCCTATCAGCACCTATATTTGAAATGCCTATCGGCAACCATAAATGGAATGCCTATCGGCACCTATATTTGAAATGCCTATCGGCTTCTATATCTGAAATGCCTATCGGCACCTATTTTTAAAATGCTAATCAGCAACTATATCTGAAATGCCTTTCGGCATTCATATCTGAAATGCCCATCGACACCTATATTTAAAATGCCTATTTGCACCTATATTTTAAATGCCTATCGGCAACTATATCTGATATGCATATCGGCACCTATATCTGAAATGCCTATCGGCACCAATTTTTTAAATGCCTATCGAAAACTACATCTGAAATGCCTATCAGCACCTATATTTGAAATGCCTAACGGCAACCATATCTGGAATGCCTATCGGCACCTATATATAAAATGCCTATCGGCTTCTATATCTGAAATGCCTATCGGCACCTATTTTTAAAATGCCAATCGGCAACTATATCTGAAATGCCTATCAGCACCTATATCTGAAATGCCTATCGGCACCTATTTTTGAAATGCCTATCGGAAACTACATCTGAAATGCCTATCAGCACCTATATTTGAAATGCCTATCGGCAATCAAATCTGGAATGCCTATCGGCACCTATATTTGAAATGCCTATCGGCTTCTATATCTGAAATGCCTATCGGCACCTATTTTTAAAATGCCAATCGGCAACCATGTCTGAAATGCCTATCGGCACCTATATCTGAAATGCCTATCGGCACCTCTTTTTGAAATGCCTATCGGAAAATACATCTGAAATGCCTATCAGCACCTATATTTGAAATGCCTATCGGCAACCATATCTGGAATGCCCATCGGCACCTATATTTGAAATGCCTATCGGCTTCTATATCTGAAATGCCTATCGGCACCTATTTTTAAAATGCCAATCGGCAACTATATCTGAAATGCCTATCGGCACCTATATCTGAAATGCCAATCGGCACCTATATCTGAAATGCCTATCGGCACCTATTTTTTCATTTGCCTATCGGAAACTACATCTGAAATGCCTATCAGCACCTATATTTGAAATGCCTATCGGCAACCATATCTGAAATGCCTATCGACACCTATATTTGAAATACCTATCGGCTTCTATATCTGAAATGCCTATCGGCACCTATTTTTAAAATGCCAATCGGCAACTATATCTGAAATGCCTATCGGCACAAATATCTTAAATGCCTATCGGCATCAATTTTTGAAATGCCTATCGGAAACTACATCTAAAATGCCTATCAGCACCTATATTTGAAATGCTTATCGGCAACCATAATTATCTGGAATGCCTATCGCCACCTATATTTGAAATGCCTATCGGCTTCTATATCTGAAATGCTTATCGGCACCTATTTTTAAAATGCCAATTGGCAACTATATCTGAAATGCCTATCGGCACCTATATCTGAAATGCCTATCGGCACCTTTTTTTGAAATGCCTATCGGAAACTACATCTGAAATGTCTATCAGCACCTATATTTGAAATGCCTATCGGCAACCATATCTGGAATGCCTATCGGCACCTATATTTGAAATGCCTCTCGGCTTCTATATCTGAAATGCCTATCGACACCTATTTTTAAAATGGCAATCGGCAACTATATCTGAAATGCCTATCGGCACCTATATCTGAAATGCCTATCGGCACCTATTTTTGAAATGCCTATCGGAAACTACACCTGAAATGCCTATCAGCACCTATATTTGAAATGCCTATCGGCAACCATATCTGGAATGCCTATCGGCACCTATATTTGAAATGCCTATCGGCTTCTATATCTGAAATGCTTATCGGCAACTATTTTTAAAATGCCAATTGGCAACTATATCTGAAATGCCTATCAACACCTATATCTGAAATGCCTATCGGCACCTCTTTTTGAAATGCCTATCGGAAACTACATCTGAAATGCTTATCAGCACCTATATTTGAAATGCCTATCGGCAATCATATCTGGAATGCCTATCGGCATCTATATTTGAAATGCCTATCGACTTCTATATCTGAAATGCCTATCGGCACCTATTTTTAAAACGCCAATCGGCAACTATATCTGAAATGCCTATCGGCACCTATATCTGAAATGCCTATCGACACCTATTTTTGAAATGCCTATCGGAAACTACATCTGAAATGCCTATCAGCACCTATATTTGAAATGCCTATCGGCAACCATAAATGGAATGCCTATCGGCACCTATATTTGAAATGCCTATCGGCTTCTATATCTGAAATGCCTATCGGCACCTATTTTTAAAATGCTAATCAGCAACTATATCTGAAATGCCTTTCGGCATTCATATCTGAAATGCCCATCGACACCTATATTTAAAATGCCTATTTGCACCTATATTTTAAATGCCTATCGGCAACTATATCTGATATGCATATCGGCACCTATATCTGAAATGCCTATCGGCACCAATTTTTTAAATGCCTATCGAAAACTACATCTGAAATGCCTATCAGCACCTATATTTGAAATGCCTAACGGCAACCATATCTGGAATGCCTATCGGCACCTATATATAAAATGCCTATCGGCTTCTATATCTGAAATGCCTATCGGCACCTATTTTTAAAATGCCAATCGGCAACTATATCTGAAATGCCTATCAGCACCTATATCTGAAATGCCTATCGGCACCTATTTTTGAAATGCCTATCGGAAACTACATCTGAAATGCCTATCAGCACCTATATTTGAAATGCCTATCGGCAATCAAATCTGGAATGCCTATCGGCACCTATATTTGAAATGCCTATCGGCTTCTATATCTGAAATGCCTATCGGCACCTATTTTTAAAATGCCAATCGGCAACCATGTCTGAAATGCCTATCGGCACCTATATCTGAAATGCCTATCGGCACCTCTTTTTGAAATGCCTATCGGAAAATACATCTGAAATGCCTATCAGCACCTATATTTGAAATGCCTATCGGCAACCATATCTGGAATGCCCATCGGCACCTATATTTGAAATGCCTATCGGCTTCTATATCTGAAATGCCTATCGGCACCTATTTTTAAAATGCCAATCGGCAACTATATCTGAAATGCCTATCGGCACCTATATCTGAAATGCCAATCGGCACCTATATCTGAAATGCCTATCGGCACCTATTTTTTCATTTGCCTATCGGAAACTACATCTGAAATGCCTATCAGCACCTATATTTGAAATGCCTATCGGCAACCATATCTGAAATGCCTATCGACACCTATATTTGAAATACCTATCGGCTTCTATATCTGAAATGCCTATCGGCACCTATTTTTAAAATGCCAATCGGCAACTATATCTGAAATGCCTATCGGCACAAATATCTTAAATGCCTATCGGCATCAATTTTTGAAATGCCTATCGGAAACTACATCTAAAATGCCTATCAGCACCTATATTTGAAATGCTTATCGGCAACCATAATTATCTGGAATGCCTATCGCCACCTATATTTGAAATGCCTATCGGCTTCTATATCTGAAATGCTTATCGGCACCTATTTTAAAAATGCCAATTGGCAACTATATCTGAAATGCCTATCGGCACCTATATCTGATATGCCTATCGGCACCTTTTTTTGAAATGCCTATCGGAAACTACATCTGAAATGTCTATCAGCACCTATATTTGAAATGCCTATCGGCAACCATATCTGGAATGCCTATCGGCACCTATATTTGAAATGCCTCTCGGCTTCTATATCTGAAATGCCTATCGACAACTATTTTTAAAATGGCAATCGGCAACTATATCTGAAATGCCTATCGGCACCTATATCTGAAATGCCTATCGGCACCTATTTTTGAAATGCCTATCGGAAACTACACCTGAAATGCCTATCAGCACCTATATTTGAAATGCCTATCGGCAACCATATCTGGAATGCCTATCGGCACCTATATTTGAAATGCCTATCGGCTTCTATATCTGAAATGTCTATCGGCACCTATTTTTAAAATGGCAATCGGCAACTATATCTGAAATGCCTATCGGCACCTATATGTGAAATGCCTATCGGCACCTATTTTTGAAATGCCTATCGGAAACTGCATCTGAAATGCCTATCAGCACCTAAATTTGAAATGCCTATCGGCAACCATATCTGAAATGCCTATCGACACCTATATTTGAAATACCTATCGGCTTCTATATCTGAAATGCCTATCGGCACCTTTTTTTAAAATGCCAATCGGCAAATATATCTGAAATGCCTATCGGCACCTATATCTGAAATGCCTATCGGTACCTATTTTTGAAATGCCTATCGGAAACTACATCTGAAATGACTATCAGCACCTATATTTGAAATGCCTATCGGCAACCATATCTGGAATGCCTATCGGCACCTATATTTGAAATGCCTATCGGCTTCTATATCTGAAATGCCTATCGACACCTATTTTTAAAATGCCAATTGGCAACTATATCTGAAATGACTATCGGCACCTATATCTGAAATGCCTATCGGTACCTATTTTTGAAATGCCTATCGGAAAATACATCTGAAATGCCTATCAGCACTTATATTTGAAATGCCTATCGGCAACCATATCTGGAATGCCTATCGGCACCTATATTTAAAATGCCTATCGGCTTCTATATCTGAAATGCCTATCGGCACCTATTTTTAAAATTGCAATCGGCAACTATATCAGAAATGCCTATCGGCACCTATATCTGAAATGTTTATCGGCACCTATTTTTGAAATGCCTTCCGGAAACTACATCTGAAATGCCTATCTGCTCCTATATTTGAAATGCCTATCGGCAACCGTATCTACAATGCCTATCGACACCTATATTTGAAATACCTATCGGCCTCTATATCTGAAATGCCTATCGGCACCTGTTTTTAAAATGCCAATCGGCAACTATATCTGAAATGCCTATCGGCACCTATATGTGAAATGCCTATCGGCACCTATATCTGAAATGCCTATCGGCATCAATTTTTGAAATGCCTATCGGAAACTACATCTTAAATGCCTATAAGCACCTATATTTGAAATGCCTATCGGCAACCATATCTGGAATGCCTATCGGCACCTATATTTGAAATGCCTATCGGCTTCTATATCTGAAATGCCTATCGGCACTTATTTTTAAAATGCCAATTGGCAACTATATCTGAAATGCCTATCGGCACCTATATCTGAAATGCCTATCGGCACCTATTTTTGAAATGCCTATCGTAAACTACATCTGAAATGCTTATCAGCACCTATATTTGAAATGCCTATCGGCTTCTATATCTGAAATGCCTATCGGCACCTATTTTTAAAATGCCAATCGGCAACTATATCTGAAATGCCTATCAGCACCCATATTTGAAATGCCTATCGGCAACCATATCTGAAATGCCTATCGACACCTATATTTGAAATACCTCTCGGCTTCTATATCTGAAATGTCTATCGGCAACTATTTTTAAAATGCCAATCGGCAACTATATCTGAAATGCCAATCGGCACCTATATCTGAAATGCCTATCGGCACCTATTTTTGAAATGCCTACCGGAAACTACATTTGAAATGCCTATCAGCACCTATATTTGAAATGCCTATCGGCAACCATATCTGAATTGCCTATCGACACCTATATTTGAAATACCTATCGGCTTCTATATCTGAAATGCCTATCGGCACCTATTTTTAAAATGCCAATCGGCAACTATATCTGAAATGCCTATCGGCACCTATATCTGAAATGCCTATCGGCACCAATTTTTTTAATGCCTATCGGAAACTACATCTGAAATGCCTATCAGCACCTATATTTGAAATGCCTATCGGCAACCATATCTGGAATGCCTATCGGCACCTATATTTAAAATGCCTATCGGCTTCTATATCTGAAATGCCTATCGACACCTATTTTTAAAATGCCAATCGGCAACTATATCTTAAATGCCTATCGGCACCTATATCTGAAATGCCTATCGGCACCTATTTTTGAAATGCCTATCGGAAACTACATCTGAAATGCCTATCAGCACCTATATTTGAAATGCATATCGGCAACCATATCTGGAATGCCTATCGGCACCTATATTTGAAATGCCTATCGGCTTCTATATCTGAAATGCCTATCGGCACCTATTTTTAAAATGCCAATCGGCAACCATGTCTGAAATGCCTATAGGCACCTATATCTGAAATGCCTATCGGCACCTATTTTTGAAATGCCTATCGGAAACTACATCTGAAATGCCTATCAGCACCTATATTTGAAATGCCTATCGGCAACCATATCTGGAATGCCTATCGGCACCTATATTTGAAATGCCTATCGGCTTCTATTTCTGAAATGCCTATCGGCACCTATTTTTAAAATGCCAATCGGCAACTATATCTGAAATGCCTATCGGCACCTATATCTGAAATGCCTATCGACACCTATTTTTGAAATGCCTATCGGAAACTACATCTGAAATGCCTATCAGCACCTATATTTGAAATGCCTATCGGCAACCACATCAAAAATGCCTATCGGCACCTATATCTGAAATGCCTTTCGGCATTCATATCTGAAATGCCTATCGACACCTATATTTGAAATGCCTATCGGCACCTATATTTTAAATGCCTATCGGCAACTATATCTGATATGCCTATCGGCACCTATATCTGAAATGCCTATCGGCACCTATTTTTGAAATGCCTATCGGAAACTACATCTAAAATGCCTATCGGCACCTATTTTTAAAATGCTAATCGGCAACTATATCTGAAATGCCTATCGGCACCTATTTTTTTATTTGCCTATCGGAAACTACATCTGAAATGCCTATCAGCACCTATATTTGAAATGCCTATCGGCAACCATATCTGAAATGCCTATCGACACCTATATTTGAAATACCTATCGGCTTCTATATCTGAAATGCCTATCGGCACCTATTTTTAAAATGCCAATCGGCAACTATATCTGAAATGCCTATCGGCACCTATATCTTAAATGCCTATCGGCATCAATTTTTGAAATGTCTATCGGAAACTACATCTAAAATGCCTATCAGCACCTATATTTGAAATGCCTATCGGCAACCATATCTGGAATGCCTATCGCCACCTATACTTGAAATGCCTATCGGCTTCTATATCTGAAATGCTTATCGGCAACTATTTTTAAAATGCCAATTGGCAACTATATCTGAAATGCCTATCAACACCTATATCTGAAATGCCTATCGGCACCTCTTTTTGAAATGCCTATCGGAAACTACATCTGAAATGCCTATCAGCACCTATATTTGAAATGCCTATCGGCAACCATATCTGGAATGCCTATCGGCACCTATATTTGAAATGCCTATCGGCTTCTATATCTGAAATGCCTATCGGCACCTATTTTTAAAATGCCAATCGGCAACTATATCTGAAATGCCTATCGGCACCTATATCTGAAATGCCTATCGACACCTATTTTTGAAATGCCTATCGGAAACTACATCTGAAATGCCTATCAGCACCTATATTTGAAATGCCTATCGGCAACCATAAATGGAATGCCTATCGGCACCTATATTTGAAATGCCTATCGGCTTCTATATCAGAAATGCCTATCGGCACCTATTTTTAAAATGCCAATCAGCAACTATATCTGAAATGCCTTTCGGCATTCATATCTGAAATGCCTATCGACACCTATATTTAAAATGCCTATTGGCACCTATATTTTAAATGCCTATCGGCAACTATATCTGATATGCCTATCGGCACCTATATCTGAAATGCCTATCGGCACCAATTTTTTAAATGCCTATCGGAAACTACATCTGAAATGCCTATCAGCACCTATATTTGAAATGCCTATCGGCAACCATATCTGGAATGCCTATCGGCACCTATATTTAAAATGCCTATCGGCTTCTATATCTGAAATGCCTATCGGCACCTATTTTTAAAATGCCAATCGGCAACTATATCAGAAATGCCTATCAGCACCTATATCTGAAATGCCTATCGGCACCTATTTTTAAAATGCCTATCGGAAACTACATCTGAAATGCCTATCAGCACCTATATTTGAAATGCCTATCGGCTTCTATATCTGAAATGCCTATCGGCACCTATTTTTAAAATGCCAATCGGCAACCATGTCTGAAATGCCTATCGGCACCTATATCTGAAATGCCTATCGGCACCTCTTTTTGAAATGCCTATCGGAAACTACATCTGAAATGCCTATCAGCACCTATATTTGAAATGCCTATCGGCAACCATATCTGGAATGCCTATCGGCACCTATATTTGAAATGCCTATCGGCTTCTATATCTGAAATGCCTATCGGCACCTATTTTTAAAATGCCAATCGGCAACTATATCTGAAATGCCTATCGGCACCTATATCTGAAATGCCAATCGGCACCTATATCTGAAATGCCTATCGGCACCTATTTTTTCATTTGCCTATCGGAAACTACATCTGAAATGCCTATCAGCACCTATATTTGAAATGCCTATTGGCAACCATATCTGAAATGCCTATCGACACCTATATTTGAAATACCTATCGGCTTCTATATCTGAAATGCCTATCAGCACCTATTTTTAAAATGCCAATCGGCAACTATATCTGAAATGCCTATCGGCACCTATATCTTAAATGCCTATCGGCATCAATTTTTGAAATGCCTATCGGAAACTACATCTAAAATGCCTATCAGCACCTATATTTGAAATGCCTATCGGCAACCATATCTGGAATGCCTATCGCCACCTATATTTGAAATGCCTATCGGCTTCTATATCTGAAATGCTTATCGGCACCTATATCTGAAATGCCTATCGGCACCTATTTTTGAAATGCCTATCGGAAACTACATCTGAAATGCCTATCAGCACCTATATTTGAAATGCCTATCGGCAACCATATCTGGAATGCCTATCGGCACCTATATTTGAAATGCCTCTCGGCTTCTATATCTGAAATGCCTATCGGCACCTATTTTTAAAATGGCAATCGGCAACTATATCTGAAATGCCTATCGGCACCTATATCTGAAATGCCTATCGGCACCTATTTTTGAAATGCCTATCGGAAACTACATCTGAAATGCCTATCAGCACCTATATTTGAAATGCCTATCGGCAACCATATCTGGAATGCCTATCGGCACCTATATTTGAAATGCCTATCGGCTTCTATATCTGAAATGTCTATCGGCACCTATTTTTAAAATGGCAATCGGCAACTATATCTGAAATGCCTATCGGCACCTATATGTGAAATGCCTATCGGCACCTATTTTTGAAATGCCTATCGGAAACTGCATCTGAAATGCCTATCAGCACCTAAATTTGAAATGCCTATCGGCAACCATATCTGAAATGCCTATCGACACCTATATTTGAAATACCTATCGGCTTCTATATCTGAAATGCCTATCGGCACCTTTTTTTAAAATGCCAATCGGCAAATATATCTGAAATGCCTATCGGCACCTATATCTGAAATGCCTATCGGTACCTATTTTTGAAATGCCTATCGGAAACTACATCTGAAATGCCTATCAGCACCTATATTTGAAATGCCTATCGGCAACCATATCTGGAATGCCTATCGGCACCTATATTTGAAATGCCTATCGGCTTCTATATCTGAAATGCCTATCGACACCTATTTTTAAAATGCCAATTGGCAACTATATCTGAAATGACTATCGGCACCTATATCTGAAATGCCTATCGGTACCTATTTTTGAAATGCCTATCGGAAAATACATCTGAAATGCCTATCAGCACTTATATTTGAAATGCCTATCGGCAACCATATCTGGAATGCCTATCGGCACCTATATTTAAAATGCCTATCGGCTTCTATATCTGAAATGCCTATCGGCACCTATTTTTAAAATTGCAATCGGCAACTATATCAGAAATGCCTATCGGCACCTATATCTGAAATGTTTATCGGCACCTATTTTTGAAATGCCTTTCGGAAACTACATCTGAAATGCCTATCTGCTCCTATATTTGAAATCCCTATCGGCAACCGTATCTTTAATGCCTATCGACACCTATATTTGAAATACCTATCGGCCTCTATATCTGAAATGCCTATCGGCACCTGTTTTTAAAATGCCAATCGGCAACTATATCTGAAATGCCTATCGGCACCTATATCTGAAATGCCTATCGGCATCAATTTTTGAAATGCCTATCGGAAACTACATCTTACATGCCTATAAGCACCTACATTTAAAATGCCTATCGGCAACCATATCTGGAATGCCTATCGGCACCTATATTTGAAATGCCTATCGGCTTCTATATCTGAAATGCCTATCGGCACCTATTTTTAAAATGCCAATTGGCAACTATATCTGAAATGCCTATCGGCACCTATATCTGAAATGCCTATCGGCACCTATTTTTGAAATGCCTATCGTAAACTACATCTGAAATGCTTATCAGCACCTATATTTGAAATGCCTATCGGCAACCATATCTGGAATGCCTATCGGCACCTATATTTGAAATGCCTATCGGCTTCTATATCTGAAATGCCTAACGGCACCTATTTTTAAAATGCCAATCGGCAACTATATCTGAAATGCCTATCGGCACCTATATCTGAAATGCCTATCGGCACCTATTTTTGAAATGCCTATCGGAAACTACATTTGAAATGCCTATCAGCACCTATATTTGAAATGCCTATCGGCAACTATATCTGAAATGCCTATCGACACTTATATTTGAAATACCTATCGGCTTCTATATCTAAAATGCCTATCGGCACCTATTTTTAAAATGCAAATCGGCAACTATATCTGAAATGCCTATCGGCACCTATATCTGAAATGCCTATCGGCACCAATTTTTTAAATGCCTATCGGAAACTACATCTGAAATGCCTATCAGCACCTATATTTGAAATGCCTATCGGCAACCATATCTGGAATGCCTATCGGCACCTATATTTGAAATACCTATCGGCTTCTATATCTGAAATGCCTATCGGCACCTATTTTTAAAATGCCAATCGGCAACTATATCTGAAATGCCTATCGGCACCTATATCTGAAATGCCTATCGACACCTATTTTTGAAATGCCTATCGGAAACTACATCTGAAATGCCTATCAGCACCTATATTTGAAATGCCTATCGGCAACCATAAATGGAATGCCTATCGGCACCTATATTTGAAATGCCTATCGGCTTCTATATCTGAAATACCTATCGGCACCTATTTTTGAAATGCCAATCGGCAACTATATCTCAAATGCCTTTCGGCATTCATATCTGAAATGCCTATCGACACCTATATTTGAAACGCCTATTGGCACCTTTATTTTATAAGCCTATCGGCAACTATATCTGATATGCCTATCGGCACCTATATCTAAAATGCCTATCGGCACCAATTTTTTAAATGCCTATCGGAAACTACATCTGAAATGCCTATCAGCACCTATATTTGAAATGCCTATCGGCAACCATATCTGGAATGCCTATCGGCACCTATATTTAAAATGCCTATCGGCTTCTATATCTGAAATGCCTATCTGCACCTATTTTTAAAATGCCAATCGGCAACTATATCTGAAATGCCTATCAGCACCTATATCTAAAATGCCTATCGGCACCTATTTTTGAAATGCCTATCGGAAACTACATCTGAAATGCCTATCAGCACCTATATTTGAAATGCCTATCGGCAATCATATCTGGAATGCCTATCGGCACCTATATTTGAAATGCCTATCGGCTTCTATTTCTGAAATGCCTATCGGCACCTATTTTTAAAATGCCAATCGGCAACCGTGTCTGAAATGCCTATCGGCACCTATATCTGAAATGCCTATCGACACCTCTTTTTGAAATGCCTATCGGAAACTACATCTGAAATGCCTATCAGCACCTATATTTGAAATGCCTATCGGCAACCATATCTGGAATGCCTATCGGCACTTATATTTGAAATGCCTATCGGCTTCTATATCTGAAATGCCTATCGGCACCTATTTTTAAAATGCCAATCGGCAACTATATCTGAAATGCCTATCGGCACCTATATCTGAAATGCCTATCGGCACCTATATCTGAAATGCCTATCGGCACCTATTTTTTAAATGCCAATCGGCAACTATATCTGAAATGTCTATCGGCACCTATATCTGAAATGCCTATCGGCATCAATTTTTGAAATGCCTATCGAAAACTACATCTGAAATGACTATCAGCACCTATATTTGAAATGCCTATCGGCAACCACATCAGAAATGCCTATCGGCACCTATATCTGAAATGCCTTTCGGCATTTATATCTGAAATGCCTATCGACACCTATATTTGAAATGCCTATCGGCACCTATATTTTAAATGCCTATCGGCAACTATATCTGATATGCCTATCGGCACCTATATCTGAAATGCCTATCGGCACCTATTTTTGAATTGCCTATCGGAAACTACATCTAAAATGCCTATCGGCACCTATTTTTAAAATGCCAATCGGCAACTATATCTGAAATGCCTATCGGCACCTATATCTGAAATGCCTATCGGCACCTATTTTTGAAATGCCTTCCGGAAACTACATCTGAAATGCCTATCTGCTCCTATATTTGAAATGCCTATCGGCAACCGTATCTATAATGCCTATCGACACCTATATTTGAAATACCTATCGGCCTCTATATCTGAAATGCCTATCGGCACCTGTTTTTAAAATGCCAATCGGCAACTATATCTGAAATGCCTATCGGCACCTATATCTGAAATGCCTATCGGCACCTATATCTGAAATGCCTATCGGCATCAATTTTTGAAATGCCTATCGGAAACTACATCTTAAATGCCTATAAGCACCTATATTTGAAATGCCTATCGGCAACCATATCTGGAATGCCTATCGGCACCTATATTTGAAATGCCTATCGGCTTCTATATCTGAAATGCCTATCGGCACTTATTTTTAAAATGCCAATTGGCAACTATATCTGAAATGCCTATCGGCACCTATATCTGAAATGCCTATCGGCACCTATTTTTGAAATGCCTATCGTAAACTACATCTGAAATGCTTATCAGCACCTATATTTGAAATGCCTATCGGCTTCTATATCTGAAATGCCTATCGGCACCTATTTTTAAAATGCCAATCGGCAACTATATCTGAAATGCCTATCAGCACCCATATTTGAAATGCCTATCGGCAACCATATCTGAAATGCCTATCGACACCTATATTTGAAATACCTCTCGGCTTCTATATCTGAAATGTCTATCGGCAACTATTTTTAAAATGCCAATCGGCAACTATATCTGAAATGCCAATCGGCACCTATATCTGAAATGCCTATCGGCACCTATTTTTGAAATGCCTACCGGAAACTACATTTGAAATGCCTATCAGCACCTATATTTGAAATGCCTATCGGCAACCATATCTGAATTGCCTATCGACACCTATATTTGAAATACCTATCGGCTTCTATATCTGAAATGCCTATCGGCACCTATTTTTAAAATGCCAATCGGCAACTATATCTGAAATGCCTATCGGCACCTATATCTGAAATGCCTATCGGCACCAATTTTTTTAATGCCTATCGGAAACTACATCTGAAATGCCTATCAGCACCTATATTTGAAATGCCTATCGGCAACCATATCTGGAATGCCTATCGGCACCTATATTTAAAATGCCTATCGGCTTCTATATCTGAAATGCCTATCGACACCTATTTTTAAAATGCCAATCGGCAACTATATCTGAAATGCCTATCGGCACCTATATCTGAAATGCCTATCGGCACCTATTTTTGAAATGCCTATCGGAAACTACATCTGAAATGCCTATCAGCACCTATATTTGAAATGCCTATCGGCAACCATATCTGGAATGCCTATCGGCACCTATATTTGAAATGCCTATCGGCTTCTATATCTGAAATGCCTATCGGCACCTATTTTTAAAATGCCAATCGGCAACCATGTCTGAAATGCCTATAGGCACCTATATCTGAAATGCCTATCGGCACCTATTTTTGAAATGCCTATCGGAAACTGCATCTGAAATGCCTATCAGCACCTAAATTTGAAATGCCTATCGGCAACCATATCTGAAATGCCTATCGACACCTATATTTGAAATACCTATCGGCTTCTATATCTGAAATGCCTATCGGCACCTTTTTTTAAAATGCCAATCGGCAAATATATCTGAAATGCCTATCGGCACCTATATCTGAAATGCCTATCGGTACCTATTTTTGAAATGCCTATCGGAAACTACATCTGAAATGCCTATCAGCACCTATATTTGAAATGCCTATCGGCAACCATATCTGGAATGCCTATCGGCACCTATATTTGAAATGCCTATCGGCTTCTATATCTGAAATGCCTATCGACACCTATTTTTAAAATGCCAATTGGCAACTATATCTGAAATGACTATCGGCACCTATATCTGAAATGCCTATCGGTACCTATTTTTGAAATGCCTATCGGAAAATACATCTGAAATGCCTATCAGCACTTATATTTGAAATGCCTATCGGCAACCATATCTGGAATGCCTATCGGCACCTATATTTAAAATGCCTATCGGCTTCTATATCTGAAATGCCTATCGGCACCTATTTTTAAAATTGCAATCGGCAACTATATCAGAAATGCCTATCGGCACCTATATCTGAAATGTTTATCGGCACCTATTTTTGAAATGCCTTTCGGAAACTACATCTGAAATGCCTATCTGCTCCTATATTTGAAATCCCTATCGGCAACCGTATCTTTAATGCCTATCGACACCTATATTTGAAATACCTATCGGCCTCTATATCTGAAATGCCTATCGGCACCTGTTTTTAAAATGCCAATCGGCAACTATATCTGAAATGCCTATCGGCACCTATATCTGAAATGCCTATCGGCATCAATTTTTGAAATGCCTATCGGAAACTACATCTTACATGCCTATAAGCACCTACATTTAAAATGCCTATCGGCAACCATATCTGGAATGCCTATCGGCACCTATATTTGAAATGCCTATCGGCTTCTATATCTGAAATGCCTATCGGCACCTATTTTTAAAATGCCAATTGGCAACTATATCTGAAATGCCTATCGGCACCTATATCTGAAATGCCTATCGGCACCTATTTTTGAAATGCCTATCGTAAACTACATCTGAAATGCTTATCAGCACCTATATTTGAAATGCCTATCGGCAACCATATCTGGAATGCCTATCGGCACCTATATTTGAAATGCCTATCGGCTTCTATATCTGAAATGCCTAACGGCACCTATTTTTAAAATGCCAATCGGCAACTATATCTGAAATGCCTATCGGCACCTATATCTGAAATGCCTATCGGCACCTATTTTTGAAATGCCTATCGGAAACTACATTTGAAATGCCTATCAGCACCTATATTTGAAATGCCTATCGGCAACTATATCTGAAATGCCTATCGACACTTATATTTGAAATACCTATCGGCTTCTATATCTAAAATGCCTATCGGCACCTATTTTTAAAATGCCAATCGGCAACTATATCTGAAATGCCTATCGGCACCTATATCTGAAATGCCTATCGGCACCAATTTTTTAAATGCCTATCGGAAACTACATCTGAAATGCCTATCAGCACCTATATTTGAAATGCCTAACGGCAACCATATCTGGAATGCCTATCGGCACCTATATTTGAAATACCTATCGGCTTCTATATCTGAAATGCCTATCGGCACCTATTTTAAAAATGCCAATCGGCAACTATATCTGAAATGCCTATCGGCACCTATATCTGAAATGCCTATCGACACCTATTTTTGAAATGCCTATCGGAAACTACATCTGAAATGCCTATCAGCACCTATATTTGAAATGCCTATCGGCAACCATAAATGGAATGCCTATCGGCACCTATATTTGAAATGCCTATCGGCTTCTATATCTGAAATACCTATCGGCACCTATTTTTAAAATGCCAATCGGCAACTATATCTGAAATGCCTTTCGGCATTCATATCTGAAATGCCTATCGACACCTATATTTGAAATGCCTATTGGCACCTATATTTTAAATGCCTATCGGCAACTATATCTGATATGCCTATCGGCACCTATATCTAAAATGCCTATCGGCACCAATTTTTTAAATGCCTATCGGAAACTACATCTGAAATGCCTATCAGCACCTATATTTGAAATGCCTATCGGCAACCATATCTGGAATGCCTATCGGCACCTATATTTAAAATGCCTATCGGCTTCTATATCTGAAATGCCTATCTGCACCTATTTTTAAAATGCCAATCGGCAACTATATCTGAAATGCCTATCAGCACCTATATCTAAAATGCCTATCGGCACCTATTTTTGAAATGCCTATCGGAAACTACATCTGAAATGCCTATCAGCACCTATATTTGAAATGCCTATCGGCAATCATATCTGGAATGCCTATCGGCACCTATATTTGAAATGCCTATCGGCTTCTATTTCTGAAATGCCTATCGGCACCTATTTTTAAAATGCCAATCGGCAACCATGTCTGAAATGCCTATCGGCACCTATATCTGAAATGCCTATCGACACCTCTTTTTGAAATGCCTATCGGAAACTACATCTGAAATGCCTATCAGCACCTATATTTGAAATGCCTATCGGCAACCATATCTGGAATGCCTATCGGCACCTATATTTGAAATGCCTATCGGCTTCTATATCTGAAATGCCTATCGGCACCTATTTTTAAAATGCCAATCGGCAACTATATCTGAAATGCCTATCGGCACCTATATCTGAAATGCCTATCGGCACCTATATCCGAAATGCCTATCGGCACCTATTTTTTAAATGCCAATCGGCAACTATATCTGAAATGTCTATCGGCACCTATATCTGAAATGCCTATCGGCATCAATTTTTGAAATGCCTATCGAAAACTACATCTGAAATGACTATCAGCACCTATATTTGAAATGCCTATCGGCAACCACATCAGAAATGCCTATCGGCACCTATATCTGAAATGCCTTTCGGCATTTATATCTGAAATGCCTATCGACACCTATATTTGAAATGCCTATCGGCACCTATATTTTAAATGCCTATCGGCAACTATATCTGATATGCCTATCGGCACCTATATCTGAAATGCCTATCGGCACCTATTTTTGAATTGCCTATCGGAAACTACATCTAAAATGCCTATCGGCACCTATTTTTAAAATGCCAATCGGCAACTATATCTGAAATGCCTATCGGCACCTATATCTGAAATGCCTATCGGCACCTATTTTTGAAATGCCTTCCGGAAACTACATCTGAAATGCCTATCTGCTCCTATATTTGAAATGCCTATCGGCAACCGTATCTATAATGCCTATCGACACCTATATTTTAAATAGATATCGGCCTCTATATCTGAAATGCCTATCGGCACCTGTTTTTAAAATGCCAATCGGCAACTATATCTGAAATGCCTATCGGCACCTATATCTGAAATGCCTATCGGCACCTATATCTGAAATGCCTATCGGCATCAATTTTTGAAATGCCTATCGGAAACTACATCTTAAATGCCTATAAGCACCTATATTTGAAATGCCTATCGGCAACCATATCTGGAATGCCTATCGGCACCTATATTTGAAATGCCTATCGGCTTCTATATCTGAAATGCCTATCGGCACTTATTTTTAAAATGCCAATTGGCAACTATATCTGAAATGCCTATCGGCACCTATATCTGAAATGCCTATCGGCACCTATTTTTGAAATGCCTATCGTAAACTACATCTGAAATGCTTATCAGCACCTATATTTGAAATGCCTATCGGCTTCTATATCTGAAATGCCTATCGGCACCTATTTTTAAAATGCCAATCGGCAACTATATCTGAAATGCCTATCAGCACCCATATTTGAAATGCCTATCGGCAACCATATCTGAAATGCCTATCGACACCTATATTTGAAATACCTATCGGCTTCTATATCTGAAATGCCTATCGGCACCTATTTTTAAAATGCCAATCGGCAACTATATCTGAAATGCCTATCGGCACCTATATCTGAAATGCCTATCGGCACCAATTTTTTTAATGCCTATCGGAAACTACATCTGAAATGCCTATCAGCACCTATATTTGAAATGCCTATCGGCAACCATATCTGGAATGCCTATCGGCACCTATATTTAAAATGCCTATCGGCTTCTATATCTGAAATGCCTATCGACACCTATTTTTAAAATGCCAATCGGCAACTATATCTGAAATGCCTATCGGCACCTATATCTGAAATGCCTATCGGCACCTATTTTTGAAATGCCTATCGGAAACTACATCTGAAATGCCTATCAGCACCTATATTTGAAATGCCTATCGGCAACCATATCTGGAATGCCTATCGGCACCTATATTTGAAATGCCTATCGGCTTCTATATCTGAAATGCCTATCGGCACCTATTTTTAAAATGCCAATCGGCAACCATGTCTGAAATGCCTATAGGCACCTATATCTGAAATGCCTATCGGCACCTATTTTTGAAATGCCTATCGGAAACTACATCTGAAATGCCTATCAGCACCTATATTTGAAATGCCTATCGGCAACCATATCTGGAATGCCTATCGGCACCTATATTTGAAATGCCTATCGGCTTCTATTTCTGAAATGCCTATCGGCACCTATTTTTAAAATGCCAATCGGCAACTATATCTGAAATGCCTATCGGCACCTATATCTGAAATGCCTATCGACACCTATATCTGAAATGCCTATCGACACCTATATCTGAAATGCCTATCGACACCTATATCTGAAATGCCTAACGACACCTATATCTGAAATGCCTATCGACACCTATATCTGAAATGCATATCGACACCTATATCTGAAATGCCTATCGACACCTATTTTTGAAATGCCTATCGGAAACTACATCTGAAATGCCTATCAGCACCTATATTTGAAATTCCTATCGGCAACCATATCTGGAATGCCTATCGGCACCTATATTTGAAATGCCTATCGACTTCTATATCTGAAATGCCTATCGACACCTATTTTTAAAATGCCAATCGGCAACTATATCTGAAATGCCTATCGGCACCTATATCTGAAATGCCTATCGACACCTATATCTGAAATGCCTATCGACACCTATATCTGAAATGCCTATCGACACCTATATCTGAAATGCCTATCGACACCTATATCTAAATTGCCTATCGACACCTATATCTGAAATGCCTATCGACACCAATATCTGAAATGCCTATCGACACCTATTTTTGAAATGCCTATCGGAAACTACATCTGAAATGCCTATCAGCACCTATATTTGAAATGCCTATCGGCAACCATATCTGGAATGCCTATCGGCACCTATATTTGAAATGCCTATCGGCTTCTATATCTGAAATACCTATCGGCACCTATTTTTAAAATGCAAATCGGCAACTATATCTGAAATGCCTATCGGCACCTATATCTGAAATGCCTATCGACACCTATATCTGAAATGCCTATCGACACCTATATCTGAAATGCCTATCGACACCTATATCTGAAATGCCTATCGACACCTATATCTGAAATGCCTATCGACACCTATATCTGAAATGCCTATCGACACCTATATCTGAAATGCCTATCGACACCTATATCTGAAATGCCTATCGACACCTATATCTGAAATGCCTATCGACACCTATTTTTGAAATGCCTATCGGAAACTACATCTGAAATGCCTATCAGCACCTATATTTGAAATGCCTATCGGCAACCATATCTGGAATGCCTATCGGCACCTATATTTGAAATGCCTATCGGCTTCTATATCTGAAATGCCTATCGCCACCTATTTTTAAAATGCCAATCGGCAACTATATCTGAAATGCCTATTGGCACCTATATCTGAAATGCCTATCGACACCTATATCTTAAATGCCTATCGGCACCTATATCTGAAATGCCTATCGACACCTATATCTGAAATGCCTATCGACACCTATATCTGAAATGCCTTTCAAAACTTATATCTGAAATGCCTATCGACACCTATATCTGAAATGCCTATCGACACCTATATCTGAAATGCCTATCGACACCTATATCTGAAATGCCTATCGACACCTATATCTGAAATGCCTATCGACACCTATATCTGAAATGCCTATCGACACCTATATCTGAAATGCCTATCGACACCTATTTTTGAAATGCCTATCGGAAACTACATCTGAAATGCCTATCAGCACCTATATTTGAAATGCCTATCGGCAACCATATCTGGAATGCCTATCGGCACCTATATTTGAAATGCCTATCGGCTTCTATATCTGGAATGCCTATTGGCACCTATTTTTAAAATGCCAATCGGCAACTATATCTGAAATGCCAATCGGCAACTATATCTGAAATGCCTATCGGCACCTATATCTGAAATGCCTATCGACACTTATATCTGAAATGCCTATCGACACCTATATCTGAAATGCCTATGGACACCTATATCTCAAATGCCTATCGACACCTATATCTGAAATGCCTATCGACACCTATATCTGAAATGCCTATCGACACCTATATCTGAAATGCCTATCGACACCTATTTTTGAAATGCCTATCGGAAACTACATCTGAAATGCCTATCAGCACCTATATTTGAAATGCCTATCGGCAACCATATCTGGAATGCCTATCGGCACCTATATTTGAAACGCCTATCGGCTTCTATATCTGAAATGCCTATTGGCACCTATTTTTAAAATGCCAATCGGCAACTATATCTGAAATGCCAATCGGCAACTATATCTGAAATGCCTATCGGCACCTATATCTGAAATGCCTATCGACACTTATATCTGAAATGCCTATCGACACCTATATCTGAAATGCCTATCGACACCTATATCTGAAATGCCTATCGACACCTATATCTGAAATGCCTATCGACACCTATATCTGAAATGCCTATCGACACCTATATCTGAAATGCCTATCGACACCTATATCTGAAATGCCTATCGACACCTATTTTGGAAATGCCTATCGGAAACTACATCTGAAATGCCTATCAGCACCTATATTTGAAATGCCTTTTGGCAACCATATCTGGAATGCCTGTCGGCACCTATATTTGAAATGCCTATCGGCTTCTATATCTGAAATGCCTATCGGCACCTATTTTTAAAATGCCAATCGGCAACTATATCTGAAATGCCTATCGGCACCTATATCTGAAATGCCTATCGACACCTATATCTGAAATGCCTATCGACACCTATATCTGAAATGCCTATCGACACCTATATCTGAAATGCCTATCGACACCTATATCTGAAATGCCTATCGACACCTATTTTTGAAATGCCTATCGGAAACTACATCTGAAATGCCTATCAGCACCTATATTTGAAATGCCTATCGGCAACCATATCTGGAATGCCTATCGGCACCTATATTTGAAATGCCTATCGACTTCTATATCTGAAATGCCTATCGGCACCTATTTTTAAAATGCCAATCGGCAACTATATCTGAAATGCCTATCGGCACCTATATCTGAAATGCCTATCGACACCTATATCTGAAATGCCTATCGACACCTATATCTGAAATGCCTATCGACACCTATATCTGAAATGCCTATCGACACCTATATCTGAAATGCCTATCGACACCTATATCTGAAATGCCTATCGACACCTATTTTTGAAATGCCTATCGGAAACTACATCTGAAATGCCTATCAGCACCTATATTTGAAATGCCTATCGGCAACCATATCTGGAATGCCTATCGGCACCTATATTTGAAATGCCTATCGGCCTCTATATCTGAAATGCCTATCGGCACCTATTTTTTAAAATGCCAATCGGCAACTATATCTGAAATGCCTATCGGCACCTATATCTGAAATGCCTATCGACACCTATATCTGAAATGCCTATCGACACCTATATCTGAAATGCCTATCGACACCTATATCTGAAATGCCTATCGACACCTATATCTGAAATGCCTATCGACACCTATATCTGAAATGCCTATCGACACCTATATCTGAAATGCCTATCGACACCTATATCTGAAATGCCTATCGACACCTATTTTTGAAATGCCTATCGGAAACTACATCTGAAATGCCTATCAGCACCTATATTTGAAATGCCTATCGGCAACCATATCTGGAATGCCTATCGGCACCTATATTTGAAATGCCTATCGGCTTCTATATCTGAAATGCCTATCGGCACCTATTTTTAAAATGCCAATCGGCAACTATATCTGAAATGCCTATCGGCACCTATATCTGAAATGCCTATCGACACCTATATCCGAAATGCCTATCGACACCTATATCTGAAATGCCTATCGACACCTATATCTGAAATGCCAATCGACACCTATATCTGAAATGCCTATCGACACTTATATCTGAAATGCCTATCGACACCTATATCTGAAATGCCTATCGACACCTATATCTGAAATGCCTATCGACACCTATTTTTGTAATGCCTATCGGAAACTACATCTGAAATGCCTATCAGCACCTATATTTGAAATGCCTATCGGCAACCATATCTGGAATGCCTATCGGCACCTATATTTGAAATGCCTATCGGCTTCTATATCTGAAATGCCTATCGGCACCTATTTTTAAAATGCCAATCGGTAACTATATCTGAAATGCCTATCGGCACCTATATCTGAAATGCCTATCGACACCTATATCTGAAATGCCTATCGACACCTATATCTGAAATGCCTATCGGAAACTACATCTGAAATGCCTATCAGCACCTATATTTGAAATGCCTATCGGCAACCATATCTGGAATGCCTATCGGCACCTATATTTGAAATGCCTATCGGCTTCTATATCTGAAATGCCTATCGGCACCTATTTTTAAAATGCCAATCGGCAACTATATCTGAAATGCCTATCGGCACCTATGTCTGAAATGCCTATCGACACCTATATCTGAAATGCCTATCGACACCTATATCTGAAATGCCTATCGACACCTATATCTGAAATGCCTATCGACACCTATATCTGAAATGCCTATCGACACCTATATCTGAAATGCCTATCGACACCTATATCTGAAATGCCTATCGACACCTATATCTGAAATGCCTATCGACACCTATTTTTGAAATGCCTATCGGAAACTACATCTGAAATGCCTATCAGCACCTATATTTGAAATGCCTATCAGCAACCATATCTGGAATGCCTATCGGCACCTATATTTGAAATGCCTATCGGCTTCTATATCTGAAATGCCTATCGGCACCTATTTTTAAAATGCCAATCGGCAAATATATCTGAAATGCCTATCGGCACCTATATCTGAAACGCCTATCGACACCTATATCTGAAATGCCTATTGACACCTATATCTGAAATGCCTATCGACACCTATATCTGAAATGCCTATCGACACCTATATCTGAAATGCCTATCGACACCTATATCTGAAATGCCTATCGACACCTATGTTTGAAATGCCTATCGGAAACTACATCTGAAATGCCTATCAGCGCCTATATTTGAAATGCCTATCGGCAACCATATCTGGAATGCCTATCGGCACCTATATTTGAAATGCCATCGGCTTCTATATCTGAAATGCCTATCGGCACCTATTTTTAAAATGCCAATCGGCAACTATATCTGAAATGCCTATCGGCACCTATATCTGAAATGCCTATCGACACCTATATCTGAAATGCCTATCGACACCTATATCTGAAATGCCTATCGACACCTTTATCTGAAATGCCTATCGACACCTATATCTGAAATGCCTATCGACACCTATATCTGAAATGCCTATCGACACCTATATCTGAAATGCCTATCGACACCTATATCTGAAATGCCTATCGACACCTATATCTGAAATGCCTATCGACACCTATTTTTGAAATGCCTATCGGAAACTACATCTGAAATGCCTATCAGCACCTATATTTTAAATGCCTATCGGCAACCATATCTGAAATGCCTATCGACACCTATATCTGAAATGCGTATCGACACCTATATCTGAAATGCCTATCGACACCTATATCTGAAATGCCTATCGACACCTATATCTGAAATGCCTATCGACACCTATATCTGAAATGCCTATCGACACCTATATCTGAAATGGCTATCGAGACCTATATCTGAAATGCCTATCGACACCTATTTTTGAAATGCCTATCGGAAACTAAATCTGAAATGCTTATCAGCACCTATATTTGAAATGCCTATCGACAAACATATCTGGAATGCCTATCGGCACCTATATTTGAAATGCCTATCGGCTTCTATATCTGAAATGCCTATCGGCACCTATTTTTAAAATGCCAATCGGCAACTATATCTGAAATGCCTATCGACACCTATATCTGAAATGCCTATCGACACCTATATCTGAAATGCCTATCGGAAACTACATCTAATATGCCTATCAGCACCTATATTTGAAATGCCTATCGGCAACCATATCTGGAATGCCTATCGCCACCTATATTTGAAATGCCTATCGGCTTCTATATCTGAAATGCTTATCGGCACCTATTTTTAAAATGCCAATTGGCAACTATATCTGAAATGCATATCGGCACCTATATCTGAAATGCCTATCGGCATCTTTTTTTGAAATGCCTATCGGAAACTACATCTGAAATGCCTATCAGCACATATATTTGAAATGCCTATCGGCTTCTATATCTGAAATGCTTATCGGCACCTATTTTTAAAATGCCAATTGGCAACTATATCTGAAATGCCTATCGGCACCTATATCTGAAATGCCTATCGGCCCCTATTTTTTAAATGCCTATCGGAAACTACATCTGAAATGCCTATCAGCACCTATATTTGAAATGCCTATCGGCAACCATATCTGGAATGCCTATCGGCACCTATATTTTAAATGCCTATCAACTTCTATATCTGAAATGCCTATCGGCACCTATATTTTAAATACCTACCGGCTTCTATATCTGAAATGCCTATCGGCACCTATATCTGAAGTGCCTATCGGCACCAATTTTTGAAATGCCTATCGGAAACTACATATGGAATGCCTATCAGCACCTATATTTAAAATGCCTATCGGCAACCATATTTGGAATGCCTATTGGCACCTATATTTGAAATGCCTATCGACTTCTATATCTGAAATGCCTATCGACACCTATTTTTAAAATGCCAATCGTCAACTATATCTGAAATGCCTATCGGCACCTATATCTGAAATGCCTATCGGCACCTATTTTTGAAATGCGCAACGGAAACTAAATCTGAAATGCCTATCAGCACCTATATTTGAAATGCCTATCGGCAACCATATCTGAAATGCCCATCGACACCTATATTTGAAATACCTATCGGCTTCTATATCTGAAATGCCTATCGGCACCTATTTTTAAAATGCCAATCGGCAACTATATCTGAAATGCCTATCGGCACCTATATCTGAAATGCCTATCGGCACCAATTTTTGAAATGCCTATCGGAAACTACATCTGAAATGCCTATCAGCACCTATATTTGAAATGCCTATCGGCAACCATATCTGGAATGCCTATCGGCACCTATATTTTAAATGCCTATCAACTTCTATATCTGAAATGCCTATCGGCACCTATATTTTAAATACCTATCGGCTTCTATATCTGAAATGCCTATCGGCACCTATATCTGAAGTGCCTATCGGCACCAATTTTTGAAATGCCTATCGGAAACTACATATGGAATGCCTATCAGCACCTATATTTAAAATGCCTATCGGCAACCATATTTGGAATGCTTATCGGCACCTATATTTGAAATGCCTATCGGCTTCTATATCTGAAATGCCTATCGACACCTATTTTTAAAATGCCAATCATCAACTATATCTGAAATGCCTATCGGCACCTATATCTGAAATGCCTATCGGCACCTATTTTTGAAATGCGCAACGGAAACTACATCTGAAATGCCTATCAGCACCTATATTTGAAATGCCTATCGGCAACCACATCTGGAATGTCTATCGGCACCTATATTTGAAATGCCTATCGGCTTCTATATCTGAAATGCCTATCGGCACCTATTTTTAAAATGCCAATCGGCAACTATATCTGTAATGCCAATCGGCACCTATATCTGAAATGCCTATCGGCACCTATTTTTGAAATGCCTATCGAAAACTACATCTGAAATGCCTATCAGCACCAATATTTGAAATGCCTATCGGCAACCATATCTGAAATGCCTATCGACAATTATATTTGAAATACCTATCGGCTTCTATATTTGAAATGCCTATCGGCACCTATTTTTAAAATGCCAATCGGCAACCATATCTGAAATGCCTATCGGCTCCTATATCTGAAATGCCTATCGACAACTATATCTGAAATGCCTATCGGCACCAATTTTTGAAATGCCTATCGGAAACTAGGTCTGAAATGCCTATCAGCACCTATATTTGAAATGCCATCGGCTTCTATATCTGAAATGCCTATCGGCACCTATTTTTAAAATGCCAATCGGCAACTATATCTGAAATGCCTATCGGCACCTATATCTGAAATGCCTATCGACACCTATATCTGAAATGCCTATCGACACCTATATCTGAAATGCCTATCGACACCTTTATCTGAAATGCCTATCGACACCTATATCTGAAATGCCTATCGACACCTATATCTGAAATGCCTATCGACACCTATATCTGAAATGCCTATCGACACCTATATCTGAAATGCCTATCGACACCTATATCTGAAATGCCTATCAACACCTATTTTTGAAATGCCTATCGGAAACTACATCTGAAATGCCTATCAGCACCTATATTTTAAATGCCTATCGGCAACCATATCTGAAATGCCTATCGACACCTATATCTGAAATGCGTATCGACACCTATATCTGAAATGCCTATCGACACCTATATCTGAAATGCCTATCGACACCTATATCTGAAATGCCTATCGACACCTATATCTGAAATGCCTATCGACACCTATATCTGAAATGGCTATCGAGACCTATATCTGAAATGCCTATCGACACCTATTTTTGAAATGCCTATCGGAAACTAAATCTGAAATGCTTATCAGCACTTATATTTGAAATGCCTATCGACAAACATATCTGGAATGCCTATCGGCACCTATATTTGAAATGCCTATCGGCTTCTATATCTGAAATGCCTATCGGCACCTATTTTTAAAATGCCAATCGGCAACTATATCTGAAATGCCTATCGACACCTATATCTGAAATGCCTATCGACACCTATATCTGAAATGCCTATCGGAAACTACATCTAATATGCCTATCAGCACCTATATTTGAAATGCCTATCGGCAACCATATCTGGAATGCCTATCGCCACCTATATTTGAAATGCCTATCGGCTTCTATATCTGAAATGCTTATCGGCACCTATTTTTAAAATGCCAATTGGCAACTATATCTGAAATGCATATCGGCACCTATATCTGAAATGCCTATCGGCATCTTTTTTTGAAATGCCTATCGGAAACTACATCTGAAATGCCTATCAGCACATATATTTGAAATGCCTATCGGCTTCTATATCTGAAATGCTTATCGGCACCTATTTTTAAATTGCCAATTGGCAACTATATCTGAAATGCCTATCGGCACCTATATCTGAAATGCCTATCGGCACCTATTTTTTAAATGCCTATCGGAAACTACATCTGAAATGCCTATCAGCACCTATATTTGAAATGCCTATCGGCAACCATATCTGGAATGCCTATCGGCACCTATATTTTAAATGCCTATCAACTTCTATATCTGAAATGCCTATCGGCACCTATATTTTAAATACCTACCGGCTTCTATATCTGAAATGCCTATCGGCACCTATATCTGAAGTGCCTATCGGCACCAATTTTTGAAATGCCTATCGGAAACTACATATGGAATGCCTATCAGCACCTATATTTAAAATGCCTATCGGCAACCATATTTGGAATGCCTATTGGCACCTATATTTGAAATGCCTATCGACTTCTATATCTGAAATGCCTATCGACACCTATTTTTAAAATGCCAATCGTCAACTATATCTGAAATGCCTATCGGCACCTATATCTGAAATGCCTATCGGCACCTATTTTTGAAATGCGCAACGGAAACTACATCTGAAATGCCTATCAGCACCTATATTTGAAATGCCTATCGGCAACCATATCTGAAATGCCCATCGACACCTATATTTGAAATACCTATCGGCTTCTATATCTGAAATGCCTATCGGCACCTATTTTTAAAATGCCAATCGGCAACTATATCTGAAATGCCTATCGGCACCTATATCTGAAATGCCTATCGGCACCAATTTTTGAAATGCCTATCGGAAACTACATCTGAAATGCCTATCAGCACCTATATTTGAAATGCCTATCGGCAACCACATCTGGAATGCCTATCGGCACCTATATTTTAAATGCCTATCAACTTCTATATCTGAAATGCCTATCGGCACCTATATTTTAAATACCTATCGGCTTCTATATCTGAAATGCCTATCGGCACCTATATCTGAAGTGCCTATCGGCACCAATTTTTGAAATGCCTATCGGAAACTACATATGGAATGCCTATCAGCACCTATATTTAAAATGCCTATCGGCAACCATATTTGGAATGCCTATCGGCACCTATATTTGAAATGCCTATCGGCTTCTATATCTGAAATGCCTATCGACACCTATTTTTAAAATGCCAATCGTCAACTATATCTGAAATGCCTATCGGCACCTATATCTGAAATGCCTATCGGCACCTATTTTTGAAATGCGCAACGGAAACTACATCTGAAATGCCTATCAGCACCTATATTTGAAATGCCTATCGGCAACCACATCTGGAATGTCTATCGGCACCTATATTTGAAATGCCTATCGGCTTCTATATCTGAAATGCCTATCGGCACCTATTTTTAAAATGCCAATCGGCAACTATATCTGTAATGCCAATCGGCACCTATATCTGAAATGCCTATCGGCACCTATTTTTGAAATGCCTATCGAAAACTACATCTGAAATGCCTATCAGCACCAATATTTGAAATGCCTATCGGCAACCATATCTGAAATGCCTATCGACAATTATATTTGAAATACCTATCGGCTTCTATATTTGAAATGCCTATCGGCACCTATTTTTAAAATGCCAATCGGCAACCATATCTGAAATGCCTATCGGCTCCTATATCTGAAATGCCTATCGACAACTATATCTGAAATGCCTATCGGCACCAATTTTTGAAATGCCTATCGGAAACTAGGTCTGAAATGCCTATCAGCACCTATATTTGAAATGCCTATCGGCAACTATATCTGGAATGCCTATCGGCACCTATATTTGAAATGCCTATCGGCTTCTATATCTGAAATGCCTATCGGCACCTATTTTTGAAATGCCTATCGAAAACTACATCTGAAATGCCTATCTGCACCTATATTTGAAATGCCTATCGGCAACCATATCTGGAATGTCTATCGGCACCTATATTTGAAATGCCTATCGGCTTCTATATCTTAAATGCCTATCGGCACCCATTTTTAAAATGCCAATCGGCAACAATATCTGAAATGCCTATCGACACCTATTTTTAAAATGCCAATTGGCAACTATATCTGAAATGACTATCGGCACCTATATCTAAAATGCCTATCGGTACCTATTTTTGAAATGCCTACGGAAACTACATCTAAAATGCCTATCAGCACTTATATTTGAAATGCCTATCGGCAACCATATCTGAAATGCCTATCGGCACCTATATTTAAAATGCCTATCGGCTTCTATATCTGAAATGCCTATCGGCACCTATTTTTAAAATGCCAATCCGCAACTATATCTGAAATGCCTATCGGCACCTATATCTGAAATGCCTATCGGCACCTATATCTGAAATGCCTATCGGCACCTATTTTTGAAATGCCTTTCGGAAACTACATCTGAAATGCCTATCTGCTCCTATATTTGAAAAGCCTATCGGCAACCATATCTGAAATGCCTATCGACACCTATATTTGAAATACCTATCGGCCTCTATATCTGAAAAGCCTATCGGCACCTGTTTTTAAAATGCCAATCGGCAACTATATCTGAAATGCCTATCGGCACCTATATCTGAAATGCCTATCGGCATCAATTTTTGAGATGCCTATCGGAAACTACATCTAAACTGCCTATAAGCACCTATATTTGAAATGCCTATCGGCAACCATATCTGGAATGCCTATCGGCACCTATATTTAAAATGCCTATCGGCTTCTATATCTGAAATGCCTATCGGCACCTATTTTTAAAATGCCAATTGGCAACTATATCTGAAATGCCTATCGGCACCTATTTTTGAAATGCCTATCGGAAACTACATTTGAAATGCCTATCAGCACCTATATTTGAAATGCCTATCGGCAACCATATCTGAATTGCCTATCGACACCTATATTTGAAATACCTATCGGCTTCTATATCTGAAATGCCTATCGGCACCTATATCTGAAATGCCTATCGGCACCAATTTTTTAAATGCCTATCGGAAACTACATCTGAAATGCCTATCAGCACCTATATTTGAAATGCCTATCGGCAACCATATCTGGAATGCCTATCGGCACCTATATTTAAAATGCCTTTCGGCTTCTATATCTAAAATGCCTATCGGCACCTATTTTTAAAATGCCAATCGGCAACTATATCTGAAATGCATATCGGCACCTATATCTGAAATGCTTATCGGCACCTATTTTTGAAATGCCTATCGGAAACTACATCTGAAATGCCTATCAGCACCTATATTTGAAATGCCTATCGGCAACCATATCTGGAATGCCTATCGGCACCTATATTTGAAATGCCTATCGGCTTCTATATCTGAAATGCCTATCGGCACCTATTTTTAAAATGCCAATCGGCAACCATGTCTGAAATGCCTATCGGCACCTATATCTGAAATGCCTATCGACACCTATTTTTGAAATGCCTATCGGAATCTACATCTGAAATGCCTATCAGCACCTATATTTGAAATGCCTATCGGCAACCATATCTGGAATGCCTATCGGCACCTATATTTTAAATGCCTATCAACTTCTATATCTGAAATGCCTATCGGCACCTATATTTTAAATACCTACCGGCTTCTATATCTGAAATGCCTATCGGCACCTATATCTGAAGTGCCTATCGGCACCAATTTTTGAAATGCCTATCGGAAACTACATATGGAATGCCTATCAGCACCTATATTTAAAATGCCTATCGGCAACCATATTTGGAATGCCTATTGGCACCTATATTTGAAATGCCTATCGACTTCTATATCTGAAATGCCTATCGACACCTATTTTTAAAATGCCAATCGTCAACTATATCTGAAATGCCTATCGGCACCTATATCTGAAATGCCTATCGGCACCTATTTTTGAAATGCGCAACGGAAACTACATCTGAAATGCCTATCAGCACCTATATTTGAAATGCCTATCGGCAACCATATCTGAAATGCCCATCGACACCTATATTTGAAATACCTATCGGCTTCTATATCTGAAATGCCTATCGGCACCTATTTTTAAAATGCCAATCGGCAACTATATCTGAAATGCCTATCGGCACCTATATCTGAAATGCCTATCGGCACCAATTTTTGAAATGCCTATCGGAAACTACATCTGAAATGCCTATCAGCACCTATATTTGAAATGCCTATCGGCAACCACATCTGGAATGCCTATCGGCACCTATATTTTAAATGCCTATCAACTTCTATATCTGAAATGCCTATCGGCACCTATATTTTAAATACCTATCGGCTTCTATATCTGAAATGCCTATCGGCACCTATATCTGAAGTGCCTATCGGCACCAATTTTTGAAATGCCTATCGGAAACTACATATGGAATGCCTATCAGCACCTATATTTAAAATGCCTATCGGCAACCATATTTGGAATGCCTATCGGCACCTATATTTGAAATGCCTATCGGCTTCTATATCTGAAATGCCTATCGACACCTATTTTTAAAATGCCAATCGTCAACTATATCTGAAATGCCTATCGGCACCTATATCTGAAATGCCTATCGGCACCTATTTTTGAAATGCGCAACGGAAACTACATCTGAAATGCCTATCAGCACCTATATTTGAAATGCCTATCGGCAACCACATCTGGAATGTCTATCGGCACCTATATTTGAAATGCCTATCGGCTTCTATATCTGAAATGCCTATCGGCACCTATTTTTAAAATGCCAATCGGCAACTATATCTGTAATGCCAATCGGCACCTATATCTGAAATGCCTATCGGCACCTATTTTTGAAATGCCTATCGAAAACTACATCTGAAATGCCTATCAGCACCAATATTTGAAATGCCTATCGGCAACCATATCTGAAATGCCTATCGACAATTATATTTGAAATACCTATCGGCTTCTATATTTGAAATGCCTATCGGCACCTATTTTTAAAATGCCAATCGGCAACCATATCTGAAATGCCTATCGGCTCCTATATCTGAAATGCCTATCGACAACTATATCTGAAATGCCTATCGGCACCAATTTTTGAAATGCCTATCGGAAACTAGGTCTGAAATGCCTATCAGCACCTATATTTGAAATGCCTATCGGCAACTATATCTGGAATGCCTATCGGCACCTATATTTGAAATGCCTATCGGCTTCTATATCTGAAATGCCTATCGGCACCTATTTTTGAAATGCCTATCGAAAACTACATCTGAAATGCCTATCTGCACCTATATTTGAAATGCCTATCGGCAACCATATCTGGAATGTCTATCGGCACCTATATTTGAAATGCCTATCGGCTTCTATATCTTAAATGCCTATCGGCACCCATTTTTAAAATGCCAATCGGCAACAATATCTGAAATGCCTATCGACACCTATTTTTAAAATGCCAATTGGCAACTATATCTGAAATGACTATCGGCACCTATATCTAAAATGCCTATCGGTACCTATTTTTGAAATGCCTACGGAAACTACATCTAAAATGCCTATCAGCACTTATATTTGAAATGCCTATCGGCAACCATATCTGGAATGCCTATCGGCACCTATATTTAAAATGCCTATCGGCTTCTATATCTGAAATGCCTATCGGCACCTATTTTTAAAATGCCAATCCGCAACTATATCTGAAATGCCTATCGGCACCTATATCTGAAATGCCTATCGGCACCTATATCTGAAATGCCTATCGGCACCTATTTTTGAAATGCCTTTCGGAAACTACATCTGAAATGCCTATCTGCTCCTATATTTGAAAAGCCTATCGGCAACCATATCTGAAATGCCTATCGACACCTATATTTGAAATACCTATCGGCCTCTATATCTGAAAAGCCTATCGGCACCTGTTTTTAAAATGCCAATCGGCAACTATATCTGAAATGCCTATCGGCACCTATATCTGAAATGCCTATCGGCATCAATTTTTGAGATGCCTATCGGAAACTACATCTAAACTGCCTATAAGCACCTATATTTGAAATGCCTATCGGCAACCATATCTGGAATGCCTATCGGCACCTATATTTAAAATGCCTATCGGCTTCTATATCTGAAATGCCTATCGGCACCTATTTTTAAAATGCCAATTGGCAACTATATCTGAAATGCCTATCGGCACCTATTTTTGAAATGCCTATCGGAAACTACATTTGAAATGCCTATCAGCACCTATATTTGAAATGCCTATCGGCAACCATATCTGAATTGCCTATCGACACCTATATTTGAAATACCTATCGGCTTCTATATCTGAAATGCCTATCGGCACCTATATCTGAAATGCCTATCGGCACCAATTTTTTAAATGCCTATCGGAAACTACATCTGAAATGCCTATCAGCACCTATATTTGAAATGCCTATCGGCAACCATATCTGGAATGCCTATCGGCACCTATATTTAAAATGCCTTTCGGCTTCTATATCTAAAATGCCTATCGGCACCTATTTTTAAAATGCCAATCGGCAACTATATCTGAAATGCATATCGGCACCTATATCTGAAATGCTTATCGGCACCTATTTTTGAAATGCCTATCGGAAACTACATCTGAAATGCCTATCAGCACCTATATTTGAAATGCCTATCGGCAACCATATCTGGAATGCCTATCGGCACCTATATTTGAAATGCCTATCGGCTTCTATATCTGAAATGCCTATCGGCACCTATTTTTAAAATGCCAATCGGCAACCATGTCTGAAATGCCTATCGGCACCTATATCTGAAATGCCTATCGACACCTATTTTTGAAATGCCTATCGGAATCTACATCTGAAATGCCTATCAGCACCTATATTTGAAATGCCTATCGGCAACCACATCAGAAATGCCTATCGGCACCTATATCTGAAATGCCTTTCGGCATTCATATCTGAAATGCCTATCGACACCTATATTTGAAATGCCTATCGGCACCTATATTTTAAATGCCTATCGGCAACTATATCTGATATGCCTATCGGCACCTATATCTGAAATGCCTATCGGCACCTATTTTTGAAATGCCTATCGAAAACTACATCTAAAATGCCTATCGGCACCTATTTTTAAAATGCCAATCGGCACCTATATCTTAAATGCCTATCGGCATCAATTTTTGAAATGTCTATCGGAAACTACATCTAAAATGCCTATCAGCACCTATATTTGAAATGCCTATCGGCAACCATATCTGAAATGCCTATCGCCACCTATACTTGAAATGCCTATCGGCTTCTATATCTGAAATGCTTATCGGCAACTATTTTTAAAATGCCAATTGGCAACTATATCTGAAATGCCTATCAACACCTATATCTGAAATGCCTATCGGCACCTCTTTTTGAAATGCCTATCGGAAACTACATCTGAAATGCTTATCAGCACCTATATTTGAAATGCCTATCGGCAATCATATCTGGAATGCCTATCGGCATCTATATTTGAAATGCCTATCGACTTCTATATCTGAAATGCCTATCGGCACCTATTTTTAAAACGCCAATCGGCAACTATATCTGAAATGCCTATCGGCACCTATATCTGAAATGCCTATCGACACCTATTTTTGAAATGCCTATCGGAAACTACATCTGAAATGCCTATCAGCACCTATATTTGAAATGCCTATCGGCAACCATAAATGGAATGCCTATCGGCACCTATATTTGAAATACCTATCGGCTTCTATATCTGAAATGCCTATCGGCACCTATTTTTAAAATGCTAATCAGCAACTATATCTGAAATGCCTTTCGGCATTCATATCTGAAATGCCCATCGACACCTGTATTTAAAATGCCTATTTGCACCTATATTTTAAATGCCTATCGGCAACTATATCTGATATGCATATCGGCACCTATATCTGAAATGCCTATCGGCACCAATTTTTTAAATGCCTATCGAAAACTACATCTGAAATGCCTATCAGCACCTATATTTGAAATGCCTAACGGCAACCATATCTGGAATGCCTATCGGCACCTATATATAAAATGCCTATCGGCTTCTATATCTGAAATGCCTATCGGCACCTATTTTTAAAATGCCAATCGGCAACTATATCTGAAATGCCTATCAGCACCTATATCTGAAATGCCTATCGGCACCTATTTTTGAAATGCCTATCGGAAACTACATCTGAAATGCCTATCAGCACCTATATTTGAAATGCCTATCGGCAATCAAATCTGGAATGCCTATCGGCACCTATATTTGAAATGCCTATCGGCTTCTATATCTGAAATGCCTATCGGCACCTATTTTTAAAATGCCAATCGGCAACCATGTCTGAAATGCCTATCGGCACCTATATCTGAAATGCCTATCGGCACCTCTTTTTGAAATGCCTATCGGAAAATACATCTGAAATGCCTATCAGCACCTATATTTGAAATGCCTATCGGCAACCATATCTGAAATGCCCATCGACACCTATATTTGAAATACCTATCGGCTTCTATATCTGAAATGCCTATCGGCACCTATTTTTAAAATGCCAATCGGCAACTATATCTGAAATGCCTATCGGCACCTATATCTGAAATGCCTATCGGCACCAATTTTTGAAATGCCTATCGGAAACTACATCTGAAATGCCTATCAGCACCTATATTTGAAATGCCTATCGGCAACCATATCTGGAATGCCTATCGGCACCTATATTTTAAATGCCTATCAACTTCTATATCTGAAATGCCTATCGGCACCTATATTTTAAATACCTATCGGCTTCTATATCTGAAATGCCTATCGGCACCTATATCTGAAGTGCCTATCGGCACCAATTTTTGAAATGCCTATCGGAAACTACATATGGAATGCCTATCAGCACCTATATTTAAAATGCCTATCGGCAACCATATTTGGAATGCTTATCGGCACCTATATTTGAAATGCCTATCGGCTTCTATATCTGAAATGCCTATCGACACCTATTTTTAAAATGCCAATCATCAACTATATCTGAAATGCCTATCGGCACCTATATCTGAAATGCCTATCGGCACCTATTTTTGAAATGCGCAACGGAAACTACATCTGAAATGCCTATCAGCACCTATATTTGAAATGCCTATCGGCAACCACATCTGGAATGTCTATCGGCACCTATATTTGAAATGCCTATCGGCTTCTATATCTGAAATGCCTATCGGCACCTATTTTTAAAATGCCAATCGGCAACTATATCTGTAATGCCAATCGGCACCTATATCTGAAATGCCTATCGGCACCTATTTTTGAAATGCCTATCGAAAACTACATCTGAAATGCCTATCAGCACCAATATTTGAAATGCCTATCGGCAACCATATCTGAAATGCCTATCGACAATTATATTTGAAATACCTATCGGCTTCTATATTTGAAATGCCTATCGGCACCTATTTTTAAAATGCCAATCGGCAACCATATCTGAAATGCCTATCGGCTCCTATATCTGAAATGCCTATCGACAACTATATCTGAAATGCCTATCGGCACCAATTTTTGAAATGCCTATCGGAAACTAGGTCTGAAATGCCTATCAGCACCTATATTTGAAATGCCATCGGCTTCTATATCTGAAATGCCTATCGGCACCTATTTTTAAAATGCCAATCGGCAACTATATCTGAAATGCCTATCGGCACCTATATCTGAAATGCCTATCGACACCTATATCTGAAATGCCTATCGACACCTATATCTGAAATGCCTATCGACACCTTTATCTGAAATGCCTATCGACACCTATATCTGAAATGCCTATCGACACCTATATCTGAAATGCCTATCGACACCTATATCTGAAATGCCTACGACACCTATATCTGAAATGCCTATCGACACCTATATCTGAAATGCCTATCGACACCTATTTTTGAAATGCCTATCGGAAACTACATCTGAAATGCCTATCAGCACCTATATTTTAAATGCCTATCGGCAACCATATCTGAAATGCCTATCGACACCTATATCTGAAATGCGTATCGACACCTATATCTGAAATGCCTATCGACACCTATATCTGAAATGCCTATCGACACCTATATCTGAAATGCCTATCGACACCTATATCTGAAATGCCTATCGACACCTATATCTGAAATGGCTATCGAGACCTATATCTGAAATGCCTATCGACACCTATTTTTGAAATGCCTATCGGAAACTAAATCTGAAATGCTTATCAGCACCTATATTTGAAATGCCTATCGACAAACATATCTGGAATGCCTATCGGCACCTATATTTGAAATGCCTATCGGCTTCTATATCTGAAATGCCTATCGGCACCTATTTTTAAAATGCCAATCGGCAACTATATCTGAAATGCCTATCGACACCTATATCTGAAATGCCTATCGACACCTATATCTGAAATGCCTATCGGAAACTACATCTAATATGCCTATCAGCACCTATATTTGAAATGCCTATCGGCAACCATATCTGGAATGCCTATCGCCACCTATATTTGAAATGCCTATCGGCTTCTATATCTGAAATGCTTATCGGCACCTATTTTTAAAATGCCAATTGGCAACTATATCTGAAATGCATATCGGCACCTATATCTGAAATGCCTATCGGCATCTTTTTTTGAAATGCCTATCGGAAACTACATCTGAAATGCCTATCAGCACATATATTTGAAATGCCTATCGGCTTCTATATCTGAAATGCTTATCGGCACCTATTTTTAAATTGCCAATTGGCAACTATATCTGAAATGCCTATTGGCACCTATATCTGAAATGCCTATCGGCACCTATTTTTTAAATGCCTATCGGAAACTACATCTGAAATGCCTATCAGCACCTATATTTGAAATGCCTATCGGCAACCATATCTGGAATGCCTATCGGCACCTATATTTTAAATGCCTATCAACTTCTATATCTGAAATGCCTATCGGCACCTATATTTTAAATACCTACCGGCTTCTATATCTGAAATGCCTATCGGCACCTATATCTGAAGTGCCTATCGGCACCAATTTTTGAAATGCCTATCGGAAACTACATATGGAATGCCTATCAGCACCTATATTTAAAATGCCTATCGGCAACCATATTTGGAATGCCTATTGGCACCTATATTTGAAATGCCTATCGACTTCTATATCTGAAATGCCTATCGACACCTATTTTTAAAATGCCAATCGTCAACTATATCTGAAATGCCTATCGGCACCTATATCTGAAATGCCTATCGGCACCTATTTTTGAAATGCGCAACGGAAACTACATCTGAAATGCCTATCAGCACCTATATTTGAAATGCCTATCGGCAACCATATCTGAAATGCCCATCGACACCTATATTTGAAATACCTATCGGCTTCTATATCTGAAATGCCTATCGGCACCTATTTTTAAAATGCCAATCGGCAACTATATCTGAAATGCCTATCGGCACCTATATCTGAAATGCCTATCGGCACCAATTTTTGAAATGCCTATCGGAAACTACATCTGAAATGCCTATCAGCACCTATATTTGAAATGCCTATCGGCAACCACATCTGGAATGCCTATCGGCACCTATATTTTAAATGCCTATCAACTTCTATATCTGAAATGCCTATCGGCACCTATATTTTAAATACCTATCGGCTTCTATATCTGAAATGCCTATCGGCACCTATATCTGAAGTGCCTATCGGCACCAATTTTTGAAATGCCTATCGGAAACTACATATGGAATGCCTATCAGCACCTATATTTAAAATGCCTATCGGCAACCATATTTGGAATGCCTATCGGCACCTATATTTGAAATGCCTATCGGCTTCTATATCTGAAATGCCTATCGACACCTATTTTTAAAATGCCAATCGTCAACTATATCTGAAATGCCTATCGGCACCTATATCTGAAATGCCTATCGGCACCTATTTTTGAAATGCGCAACGGAAACTACATCTGAAATGCCTATCAGCACCTATATTTGAAATGCCTATCGGCAACCACATCTGGAATGTCTATCGGCACCTATATTTGAAATGCCTATCGGCTTCTATATCTGAAATGCCTATCGGCACCTATTTTTAAAATGCCAATCGGCAACTATATCTGTAATGCCAATCGGCACCTATATCTGAAATGCCTATCGGCACCTATTTTTGAAATGCCTATCGAAAACTACATCTGAAATGCCTATCAGCACCAATATTTGAAATGCCTATCGGCAACCATATCTGAAATGCCTATCGACAATTATATTTGAAATACCTATCGGCTTCTATATTTGAAATGCCTATCGGCACCTATTTTTAAAATGCCAATCGGCAACCATATCTGAAATGCCTATCGGCTCCTATATCTGAAATGCCTATCGACAACTATATCTGAAATGCCTATCGGCACCAATTTTTGAAATGCCTATCGGAAACTAGGTCTGAAATGCCTATCAGCACCTATATTTGAAATGCCTATCGGCAACTATATCTGGAATGCCTATCGGCACCTATATTTGAAATGCCTATCGTCTTCTATATCTGAAATGCCTATCGGCACCTATTTTTGAAATGCCTATCGAAAACTACATCTGAAATGCCTATCTGCACCTATATTTGAAATGCCTATCGGCAACCATATCTGGAATGTCTATCGGCACCTATATTTGAAATGCCTATCGGCTTCTATATCTTAAATGCCTATCGGCACCCATTTTTAAAATGCCAATCGGCAACAATATCTGAAATGCCTATCGACACCTATTTTTAAAATGCCAATTGGCAACTATATCTGAAATGACTATCGGCACCTATATCTAAAATGCCTATCGGTACCTATTTTTGAAATGCCTACGGAAACTACATCTAAAATGCCTATCAGCACTTATATTTGAAATGCCTATCGGCAACCATATCTGGAATGCCTATCGGCACCTATATTTAAAATGCCTATCGGCTTCTATATCTGAAATGCCTATCGGCACCTATTTTTAAAATGCCAATCCGCAACTATATCTGAAATGCCTATCGGCACCTATATCTGAAATGCCTATCGGCACCTATATCTGAAATGCCTATCGGCACCTATTTTTGAAATGCCTTTCGGAAACTACATCTGAAATGCCTATCTGCTCCTATATTTGAAAAGCCTATCGGCAACCATATCTGAAATGCCTATCGACACCTATATTTGAAATACCTATCGGCCTCTATATCTGAAAAGCCTATCGGCACCTGTTTTTAAAATGCCAATCGGCAACTATATCTGAAATGCCTATCGGCACCTATATCTGAAATGCCTATCGGCATCAATTTTTGAGATGCCTATCGGAAACTACATCTAAACTGCCTATAAGCACCTATATTTGAAATGCCTATCGGCAACCATATCTGGAATGCCTATCGGCACCTATATTTAAAATGCCTATCGGCTTCTATATCTGAAATGCCTATCGGCACCTATTTTTAAAATGCCAATTGGCAACTATATCTGAAATGCCTATCGGCACCTATTTTTGAAATGCCTATCGGAAACTACATTTGAAATGCCTATCAGCACCTATATTTGAAATGCCTATCGGCAACCATATCTGAATTGCCTATCGACACCTATATTTGAAATACCTATCGGCTTCTATATCTGAAATGCCTATCGGCACCTATATCTGAAATGCCTATCGGCACCAATTTTTTAAATGCCTATCGGAAACTACATCTGAAATGCCTATCAGCACCTATATTTGAAATGCCTATCGGCAACCATATCTGGAATGCCTATCGGCACCTATATTTAAAATGCCTTTCGGCTTCTATATCTAAAATGCCTATCGGCACCTATTTTTAAAATGCCAATCGGCAACTATATCTGAAATGCATATCGGCACCTATATCTGAAATGCTTATCGGCACCTATTTTTGAAATGCCTATCGGAAACTACATCTGAAATGCCTATCAGCACCTATATTTGAAATGCCTATCGGCAACCATATCTGGAATGCCTATCGGCACCTATATTTGAAATGCCTATCGGCTTCTATATCTGAAATGCCTATCGGCACCTATTTTTAAAATGCCAATCGGCAACCATGTCTGAAATGCCTATCGGCACCTATATCTGAAATGCCTATCGACACCTATTTTTGAAATGCCTATCGGAATCTACATCTGAAATGCCTATCAGCACCTATATTTGAAATGCCTATCGGCAACCATATCTGGAATGCCTATCGGCACCTATATTTTAAATGCCTATCAACTTCTATATCTGAAATGCCTATCGGCACCTATATTTTAAATACCTACCGGCTTCTATATCTGAAATGCCTATCGGCACCTATATCTGAAGTGCCTATCGGCACCAATTTTTGAAATGCCTATCGGAAACTACATATGGAATGCCTATCAGCACCTATATTTAAAATGCCTATCGGCAACCATATTTGGAATGCCTATTGGCACCTATATTTGAAATGCCTATCGACTTCTATATCTGAAATGCCTATCGACACCTATTTTTAAAATGCCAATCGTCAACTATATCTGAAATGCCTATCGGCACCTATATCTGAAATGCCTATCGGCACCTATTTTTGAAATGCGCAACGGAAACTACATCTGAAATGCCTATCAGCACCTATATTTGAAATGCCTATCGGCAACCATATCTGAAATGCCCATCGACACCTATATTTGAAATACCTATCGGCTTCTATATCTGAAATGCCTATCGGCACCTATTTTTAAAATGCCAATCGGCAACTATATCTGAAATGCCTATCGGCACCTATATCTGAAATGCCTATCGGCACCAATTTTTGAAATGCCTATCGGAAACTACATCTGAAATGCCTATCAGCACCTATATTTGAAATGCCTATCGGCAACCACATCTGGAATGCCTATCGGCACCTATATTTTAAATGCCTATCAACTTCTATATCTGAAATGCCTATCGGCACCTATATTTTAAATACCTATCGGCTTCTATATCTGAAATGCCTATCGGCACCTATATCTGAAGTGCCTATCGGCACCAATTTTTGAAATGCCTATCGGAAACTACATATGGAATGCCTTACAGCACCTATATTTAAAATGCCTATCGGCAACCATATTTGGAATGCCTATCGGCACCTATATTTGAAATGCCTATCGGCTTCTATATCTGAAATGCCTATCGACACCTATTTTTAAAATGCCAATCGTCAACTATATCTGAAATGCCTATCGGCACCTATATCTGAAATGCCTATCGGCACCTATTTTTGAAATGCGCAACGGAAACTACATCTGAAATGCCTATCAGCACCTATATTTGAAATGCCTATCGGCAACCACATCTGGAATGTCTATCGGCACCTATATTTGAAATGCCTATCGGCTTCTATATCTGAAATGCCTATCGGCCCCTATTTTTAAAATGCCAATCGGCAACTATATCTGTAATGCCAATCGGCACCTATATCTGAAATGCCTATCGGCACCTATTTTTGAAATGCCTATCGAAAACTACATCTGAAATGCCTATCAGCACCAATATTTGAAATGCCTATCGGCAACCATATCTGAAATGCCTATCGACAATTATATTTGAAATACCTATCGGCTTCTATATTTGAAATGCCTATCGGCACCTATTTTTAAAATGCCAATCGGCAACCATATCTGAAATGCCTATCGGCTCCTATATCTGAAATGCCTATCGACAACTATATCTGAAATGCCTATCGGCACCAATTTTTGAAATGCCTATCGGAAACTAGGTCTGAAATGCCTATCAGCACCTATATTTGAAATGCCTATCGGCAACTATATCTGGAATGCCTATCGGCACCTATATTTGAAATGCCTATCGGCTTCAATATCTGAAATGCCTATCGGCACCTATTTTTGAAATGCCTATCGAAAACTACATCTGAAATGCCTATCTGCACCTATATTTGAAATGCCTATCGGCAACCATATCTGGAATGTCTATCGGCACCTATATTTGAAATGCCTATCGGCTTCTATATCTGAAATGCCTATCGGCACCCATTTTTAAAATGCCAATCGGCAACAATATCTGAAATGCCTATCGACACCTATTTTTAAAATGCCAATTGGCAACTATATCTGAAATGACTATCGGCACCTATATCTAAAATGCCTATCGGTACCTATTTTTGAAATGCCTACGGAAACTACATCTAAAATGCCTATCAGCACTTATATTTGAAATGTCTATCGGCAACCATATCTGGAATGCCTATCGGCACCTATATTTAAAATGCCTATCGGCTTCTATATCTGAAATGCCTATCGGCACCTATTTTTAAAATGCCAATCCGCAACTATATCTGAAATGCCTATCGGCACCTATATCTGAAATGCCTATTGGCACCTATATCTGAAATGCTCATCGGCACCTATTTTTGAAATGCCTTTCGGAAACTACATCTGAAATGCCTATCTGCTCCTATATTTGAAAAGCCTATCGGCAACCATATCTGAAATGCCTATCGACACCTATATTTGAAATACCTATCGGCCTCTATATCTGAAAAGCCTATCGGCACCTGTTTTTAAAATGCCAATCGGCAACTATATCTGAAATGCCTATCGGCACCTATATCTGAAATGCCTATCGGCATCAATTTTTGAGATGCCTATCGGAAACTACATCTAAACTGCCTATAAGCACCTATATTTGAAATGCCTATCGGCAACCATATCTGGAATGCCTATCGGCACCTATATTTAAAATGCCTATCGGCTTCTATATCTGAAATGCCTATCGGCACCTATTTTTAAAATGCCAATTGGCAACTATATCTGAAATGCCTATCGGCACCTATTTTTGAAATGCCTATCGGAAACTACATTTGAAATGCCTATCAGCACCTATATTTGAAATGCCTATCGGCAACCATATCTGAATTGCCTATCGACACCTATATTTGAAATACCTATCGGCTTCTATATCTGAAATGCCTATCGGCACCTATATCTGAAATGCCTATCGGCACCAATTTTTTAAATGCCTATCGGAAACTACATCTGAAATGCCTATCAGCACCTATATTTGAAATGCCTATCGGCAACCATATCTGGAATGCCTATCGGCACCTATATTTAAAATGCCTTTCGGCTTCTATATCTAAAATGCCTATCGGCACCTATTTTTAAAATGCCAATCGGCAACTATATCTGAAATGCATATCGGCACCTATATCTGAAATGCTTATCGGCACCTATTTTTGAAATGCCTATCGGAAACTACATCTGAAATGCCTATCAGCACCTATATTTGAAATGCCTATCGGCAACCATATCTGGAATGCCTATCGGCACCTATATTTGAAATGCCTATCGGCTTCTATATCTGAAATGCCTATCGGCACCTATTTTTAAAATGCCAATCGGCAACCATGTCTGAAATGCCTATCGGCACCTATATCTGAAATGCCTATCGACACCTATTTTTGAAATGCCTATCGGAATCTACATCTGAAATGCCTATCAGCACCTATATTTGAAATGCCTATCGGCAACCACATCAGAAATGCCTATCGGCACCTATATCTGAAATGCCTTTCGGCATTCATATCTGAAATGCCTATCGACACCTATATTTGAAATGCCTATCGGCACCTATATTTTAAATGCCTATCGGCAACTATATCTGATATGCCTATCGGCACCTATATCTGAAATGCCTATCGGCACCTATTTTTGAAATGCCTATCGAAAACTACATCTAAAATGCCTATCGGCACCTATTTTTAAAATGCCAATCGGCACCTATATCTTAAATGCCTATCGGCATCAATTTTTGAAATGTCTATCGGAAACTACATCTAAAATGCCTATCAGCACCTATATTTGAAATGCCTATCGGCAACCATATCTGAAATGCCTATCGCCACCTATACTTGAAATGCCTATCGGCTTCTATATCTGAAATGCTTATCGGCAACTATTTTTAAAATGCCAATTGGCAACTATATCTGAAATGCCTATCAACACCTATATCTGAAATGCCTATCGGCACCTCTTTTTGAAATGCCTATCGGAAACTACATCTGAAATGCTTATCAGCACCTATATTTGAAATGCCTATCGGCAATCATATCTGGAATGCCTATCGGCATCTATATTTGAAATGCCTATCGACTTCTATATCTGAAATGCCTATCGGCACCTATTTTTAAAATGCCAATCGGCAACTATATCTGAAATGCCTATCGGCACCTATATCTGAAATGCCTATCGACACCTATTTTTGAAATGCCTATCGGAAACTACATCTGAAATGCCTATCAGCACCTATATTTGAAATGCCTATCGGCAACCATAAATGGAATGCCTATCGGCACCTATATTTGAAATGCCTATCGGCTTCTATATCTGAAATGCCTATCGGCACCTATTTTTAAAATGCTAATCAGCAACTATATCTGAAATGCCTTTCGGCATTCATATCTGAAATGCCCATCGACACCTATATTTAAAATGCCTATTGGCACCTATATTTTAAATGCCTATCGGCAACTATATCTGATATGCATATCGGCACCTATATCTGAAATGCCTATCGGCACCAATTTTTTAAATGCCTATCGAAAACTACATCTGAAATGCCTATCAGCACCTATATTTGAAATGCCTAACGGCAACCATATCTGGAATGCCTATCGGCACCTATATTTAAAATGCCTATCGGCTTCTATATCTGAAATGCCTATCGGCACCTATTTTTAAAATGCCAATCGGCAACTATATCTGAAATGCCTATCAGCACCTATATCTGAAATGCCTATCGGCACCTATTTTTGAAATGCCTATCGGAAACTACATCTGAAATGCCTATCAGCACCTATATTTGAAATGCCTATCGGCAATCAAATCTGGAATGCCTATCGGCACCTATATTTGAAATGCCTATCGGCTTCTATATCTGAAATGCCTATCGGCACCTATTTTTAAAATGCCAATCGGCAACCATGTCTGAAATGCCTATCGGCACCTATATCTGAAATGCCAATCGGCACCTATATCTGAAATGCCTATCGGCACCTATTTTTTCATTTGCCTATCGGAAACTACATCTGAAATGCCTATCAGCACCTATATTTGAAATGCCTATCGGCAACCATATCTGGAATGCCTATCGGCACCTATATTTGAAATGCCTATCGGCTTCTATATCTGAAATGTCTATCGGCACCTATTTTTAAAATGGCAATCGGCAACTATATCTGAAATGCCTATCGGCACCTATATGTGAAATGCCTATCGGCACCTATTTTTGAAATGCCTATCGGAAACTGCATCTGAAATGCCTATCAGCACCTAAATTTGAAATGCCTATCGGCAACCATATCTGAAATGCCTATCGACACCTATATTTGAAATACCTATCGGCTTCTATATCTGAAATGCCTATCGGCACCTTTTTTTAAAATGCCAATCGGCAAATATATCTGAAATGCCTATCGGCACCTATATCTGAAATGCCTATCGGTACCTATTTTTGAAATGCCTATCGGAAACTACATCTGAAATGACTATCAGCACCTATATTTGAAATGCCTATCGGCAACCATATCTGGAATGCCTATCGGCACCTATATTTGAAATGCCTATCGGCTTCTATATCTGAAATGCCTATCGACACCTATTTTTAAAATGCCAATTGGCAACTATATCTGAAATGACTATCGGCACCTATATCTGAAATGCCTATCGGTACCTATTTTTGAAATGCCTATCGGAAAATACATCTGAAATGCCTATCAGCACTTATATTTGAAATGCCTATCGGCAACCATATCTGGAATGCCTATCGGCACCTATATTTAAAATGCCTATCGGCTTCTATATCTGAAATGCCTATCGGCACCTATTTTTAAAATTGCAATCGGCAACTATATCAGAAATGCCTATCGGCACCTATATCTGAAATGTTTATCGGCACCTATTTTTGAAATGCCTTCCGGAAACTACATCTGAAATGCCTATCTGCTCCTATATTTGAAATGCCTATCGGCAACCGTATCTATAATGCCTATCGACACCTATATTTGAAATACCTATCGGCCTCTATATCTGAACTGCCTATCGGCACCTGTTTTTAAAATGCCAATCGGCAACTATATCTGAAATGCCTATCGGCACCTATATCTGAAATGCCTATCGGCACCTATATCTGAAATGCCTATCGGCATCAATTTTTGAAATGCCTATCGGAAACTACATCTTAAATGCCTATAAGCACCTATATTTGAAATGCCTATCGGCAACCATATCTGGAATGCCTATCGGCACCTATATTTGAAATGCCTATCGGCTTCTATATCTGAAATGCCTATCGGCACTTATTTTTAAAATGCCAATTGGCAACTATATCTGAAATGCCTATCGGCACCTATATCTGAAATGCCTATCGGCACCTATTTTTGAAATGCCTATCGTAAACTACATCTGAAATGCTTATCAGCACCTATATTTGAAATGCCTATCGGCTTCTATATCTGAAATGCCTATCGGCACCTATTTTTAAAATGCCAATCGGCAACTATATCTGAAATGCCTATCAGCACCCATATTTGAAATGCCTATCGGCAACCATATCTGAAATGCCTATCGACACCTATATTTGAAATACCTCTCGGCTTCTATATCTGAAATGTCTATCGGCAACTATTTTTAAAATGCCAATCGGCAACTATATCTGAAATGCCAATCGGCACCTATATCTGAAATGCCTATCGGCACCTATTTTTGAAATGCCTACCGGAAACTACATTTGAAATGCCTATCAGCACCTATATTTGAAATGCCTATCGGCAACCATATCTGAATTGCCTATCGACACCTATATTTGAAATACCTATCGGCTTCTATATCTGAAATGCCTATCGGCACCTATTTTTAAAATGCCAATCGGCAACTATATCTGAAATGCCTATCGGCACCTATATCTGAAATGCCTATCGGCACCAATTTTTTTAATGCCTATCGGAAACTACATCTGAAATGCCTATCAGCACCTATATTTGAAATGCCTATCGGCAACCATATCTGGAATGCCTATCGGCACCTATATTTAAAATGCCTATCGGCTTCTATATCTGAAATGCCTATCGGCACCTATTTTTAAAATGCCAATCGGCAACTATATCTGAAATGCCTATCGGCACCTATATCTGAAATGCCTATCGGCACCTATTTTTGAAATGCCTATCGGAAACTACATCTGAAATGCCTATCAGCACCTATATTTGAAATGCCTATCGGCAACCATATCTGGAATGCCTATCGGCACCTATATTTGAAATGCCTATCGGCTTCTATATTAGAAATGCCTATCGGCACCTATTTTTAAAATGCCAATCGGCAACCATGTCTGAAATGCCTATAGGCACCTATATCTGAAATGCCTATCGGCACCTATTTTTGAAATGCCTATCGGAAACTACATCTGAAATGCCTATCAGCACCTATATTTGAAATGCCTATCGGCAACCATATCTGGAATGCCTATCGGCACCTATATTTGAAATGCCTATCGGCTTCTATTTCTGAAATGCCTATCGGCACCTATTTTTAAAATGCCAATCGGCAACTATATCTGAAATGCCTATCGGCACCTATATCTGAAATGCCTTTCGGCATTCATATCTGAAATGCCTATCGACACCTATATTTGAAATGCCTATCGGCACCTATATTTTAAATGCCTATCGGCAACTATATCTGATATGCCTATCGGCACCTATATCTGAAATGCCTATCGGCACCTATTTTTGAAATGCCTATCGGAAACTACATCTAAAATGCCTATCGGCACCTATTTTTAAAATGCCAATCGGCAACTATATCTGAAATGCCTATCGGCACCTATTTTTTTATTTGCCTATCGGAAACTACATCTGAAATGCCTATCAGCACCTATATTTGAAATGCCTATCGGCAACCATATCTGAAATGCCTATCGACACCTATATTTGAAATACCTATCGGCTTCTATATCTGAAATGCCTATCGGCACCTATTTTTAAAATGCCAATCGGCAACTATATCTGAAATGCCTATCGGCACCTATATCTTAAATGCCTATCGGCATCAATTTTTGAAATGTTTATCGGAAACTACATCTAAAATGCCTATCAGCACCTATATTTGAAATGCCTATCGGCAACCATATCTGGAATGCCTATCGCCACCTATACTTGAAATGCCTATCGGCTTCTATATCTGAAATGCTTATCGGCAACTATTTTTAAAATGCCAATTGGCAACTATATCTGAAATGCCTATCAACACCTATATCTGAAATGCCTATCGGCACCTCTTTTTGAAATGCCTATCGGAAACTACATCTGAAATGCCTATCGACACCTATATCTGAAATGCCTATCGACACCCTATATCTGAAATGCCTATCGACACCTATTTTGGAAATGCCTATCGGAAACTACATCTGAAATGCCTATCAGCACCTATATTTGAAATGCCTATCGGCAACCATATCTGGAATGCCTATCGGCACCTATATTTGAAATGCCTATCGGCTTCTATATCTGAAATGCCTATCGGCACCTATTTTTAAAATGCCAATCGGCAACTATATCTGAAATGCCTATCGGCACCTATATCTGAAATGCCTATCGACACCTATATCTGAAATGCCTATCGACACCTATATCTGAAATGCCTATCGACACCTATATCTGAAATGCCTATCGACACCTATATCTGAAATGCCTATCGACACCTATATCTGAAATGCCTATCGACACCTATATCTGAAATGCCTATCGACACCTATATCTGAAATGCCTATCGACACCTATTTTTGAAATGCCTATCGGAAACTACATCTGAAATGCCTATCAGCACCTATATTTGAAATGCCTATCGGCAACCATATCAGGAATGCCTATCAGCACCTATATTTGAAATGCCTATCGGCTTCTATATCTGAAATGCCAATCGGCACCTATTTTTAAAATGCCAATCGGCAACTATATCTGAAATGCCTATCGGCACCTATATCTGAAATGCCTATCGACACCTATATCTGAAATGCCTATCGACACCTATATCTGAAATGCCTATCGACACCTATATCTGAAATGCCTATCGACACCTATATCTGAAATGCCTATCGACACCTATATCTGAAATGCCTATCGACAGCTATATCTGAAATGCCTATCGACACCTATATCTGAAATGCCTATCGACACCTATTTTTGAAATGCCTATCGGAAACTACATCTGAAATGCCTATCAGCACCTATATTTGAAATGCCTATCGGCAACCATATCTGGAATGCCTATCGGCACCTATATTTGAAATGCCTATCGACTTCTATATCTGAAATGCCTATCGGCACCTATTTTTAAAATGCCAATCGGCAACTATATCTGAAATGCCTATCGGCACCTATATCTGAAATGCCTATCGACACCTATATCTGAAATGCCTATCGACACCTATATCTGAAATGCCTATCGACACCTATATCTGAAATGCCTATCGACACCTATATCTGAAATGCCTATCGACACCTATATCTGAAATGCCTATCGACACCTATATCTGAAATGCCTATCGACACCTATTTTTGAAATGCCTATCGGAAACTACATGTGAAATGCCTATCAGCACCTATATTTGAAATGCCTATCGGCAACCATATCTGGAATGCCTATCGGCACCTATATTTGAAATGCCTATCGGCTTCTATATCTGAAATGCCTATCGGCACCTATTTTTAAAATGCCAATCGGCAACTATATCTGAAATGCCTATCGGCACCTATATCTGAAATGCCTATCGACACCTATATCTGAAATGCCTATCGACACCTATATCTGAAATGCCTATCGACACCTATATCTGAAATGCCTATCGACACCTATATCTGAAATGCCTATCGACACCTATATCTGAAATGCCTATCGACACCTATATCTGAAATGCCTATCGACACCTATATCTGAAGTGCCTATCGACACCTATATCTGAAATGCCTATCGACACCTATTTTTGAAATGCCTATCGGAAACTACATCTGAAATGCCTATCAGCACCTATATTTAAAATGCCTATCGGCAACCATATCAGGAATGCCTATCGGCACCTATATTTGAAATGCCTATCGGCTTCTATATCTGAAATGCCAATCGGCACCTATATCTGAAATGCCTATCGACACCTATATCTGAAATGCCTATCGACAGCTATATCTGAAATGCCTATCGACACCTATATCTGAAATGCCTATCGACACCTATTTTTGAAATGCCTATCGGAAACTACATCTGAAATGCCTATCAGCACCTATATTTAAAATGCCTATCGGCAACCATATCTGAAATGCCTATCGGCACCTATTTTTAAAATGCCAATCGGCAACTATATCTGAAATGCCTATCGGCACCTATATCTGAAATGCCTATCGACACCTATATCTGAAATGCCTATCGACACCTATATCTGAAATGCCTATCGACACCTATATCTGAAATGCCTAACGACACCTATATCTGAAATGCCTATCGACACCTATATCTGAAATGCATATCGACACCTATATCTGAAATGCCTATCGACACCTATTTTTGAAATGCCTATCGGAAACTACATCTGAAATGCCTATCAGCACCTATATTTGAAATTCCTATCGGCAACCATATCTGGAATGCCTATCGGCACCTATATTTGAGATGCCTATCGACTTCTATATCTGAAATGCCTATCGGCACCTATTTTTAAAATGCCAATCGGCAACTATATCTGAAATGCCTATCGGCACCTATATCTGAAATGCCTATCGACACCTATATCTGAAATGCCTATCGACACCTATATCTGAAATGCCTATCGACACCTATATCTGAAATGCCTATCGACACCTATATCTGAAATGCCTATCGACACCTATATCTGAAATGCCTATCGACACCTATATCTGAAATGCCTATCGACACCTATTTTTGAAATGCCTATCGGAAACTACATCTGAAATGCCTATCAGCACCTATATTTGAAATGCCTATCGGCAACCATATCTGGAATGCCTATCGGCACCTATATTTGAAATGCCTATCGGCTTCTATATCTGAAATGTCTATCGGCACCTATTTTTAAAATGCAAATCGGCAACTATATCTGAAATGCCTATCGGCACCTATATCTGAAATGCCTATCGACACCTATATCTGAAATGCCTATCGACACCTATATCTGAAATGCCTATCGACACCTATATCTGAAATGCCTATCGACACCTATATCTGAAATGCCTATCGACACCTATATCTGAAATGCCTATCGACACCTATATCTGAAATGCCTATCGACAATTATATCTGAAATGCCTATCGACACCTATATCTGAAATGCCTATCGACACCTATTTTTGAAATGCCTATCGGAAACTACATCTGAAATGCCTATCAGCACCTATATTTGAAATGCCTATCGGCAACCATATCTGGAATGCCTATCGGCACCTATATTTGAAATGCCTATCGGCTTCTATATCTGAAATGCCTATCGCCACCTATTTTTAAAATGCCAATCGGCAACTATATCTGAAATGCCTATTGGCACCTATATCTGAAATGCCTATCGACACCTATATCTTAAATGCCTATCGGCACCTATATCTGAAATGCCTATCGACACCTATATCTGAAATGCCTATCGACACCTATATCTGAAATGCCTTTCAAAACCTATATCTGAAATGCCTATCGACACCTATATCTGAAATGCCTATCGACACCTATATCTGAAATGCCTATCGACACCTATATCTGAAATGCCTATCGACACCTATATCTGAAATGCCTATCGACACCTATATCTGAAATGCCTATCGACACCTATATCTGAAATGCCTATCGACACCTATATCTGAAATGCCTATCGACACCTATTTTTGAAATGCCTATCGGAAACTACACCTGAAATGCCTATCAGCACCTATATTTGAAATGCCTATCGGCAACCATATCTGGAATGCCTATCGGCACCTATATTTGAAATGCCTATCGGCTTCTATATCTGAAATGCCTATTGGCACCTATTTTTAAAATGCCAATCGGCAACTATATCTGAAATGCCAATCGGCAACTATATCTGAAATGCCTATCGGCACCTATATCTGAAATGCCTATCGACACTTATATCTGAAATGCCTATCGACACCTATATCTGAAATGCCTATCGACACCTATATCTCAAATGCCTATCGACACCTATATCTGAAATGCCTATCGACACCTATATCTGAAATGCCTATCGACACCTATATCTGAAATGCCTATCGACACCTATTTTTGAAATGCCTATCGGAAACTACATCTGAAATGCCTATCAGCACCTATATTTGAAATGCCTATCGGCAACCATATCTGGAATGCCTATCGGCACCTATATTTGAAATGCCTATCGGCTTCTATATCTGAAATGCCTATCGGCACCTATTTTTAAAATGCCAATCGGCAACTATATCTAAAATGCCTATCGGCACCTATATCTGAAATGCCTATCGACACCTATATCTGAAATGCCTATCGACACCTATATCTGAAATGCCTATCGACACCTATATCTGAAATGCCTATCGACACCTATATCTGAAATGCCTATCGACACCTATATCTGAAATGCCTATCGACACCTATATCTGAAATGCCTATCGACACCTATATCTGAAATGCCTATCGACACCTATTTTTGAAATGCCTATCGGAAACTACACCTGAAATGCCTATCAGCACCTATATTTGAAATGCCTATCGGCAACCATATCTGGAATGCCTATCGGCACCTATATTTGAAATGCCTATCGGCTTCTATATCTGAAATGCCTATTGGCACCTATTTTTAAAATGCCAATCGGCAACTATATCTGAAATGCCAATCGGCAACTATATCTGAAATGCCTATCGGCACCTATATCTGAAATGCCTATCGACACCTATATCTGAAATGCCTATCGACACCTATATCTGAAATGCCTATCGACACCTATATCTGAAATGCCTATCGACACTTATATCTGAAATGCCTATCGACACCTATATCTGAAATGCCTATCGACACCTATATCTGAAATGCCTATCGACACCTATTTTTGAAATGCCTATCGGAAACTACATCTGAAATGCCTATCAGCACCTATATTTGAAATGCCTATCGGCAACCATATCTGGAATGCCTATCGGCACCTATATTTGAAATGCCTATCGACTTCTATATCTGAAATGCCTATCGGCACCTATTTTTAAAATGCCAATCGGCAACTATATCTGAAATGCCTATCGGCACCTATATCTGAAATGCCTATCGACACCTATATCTGAAATGCCTATCGACACCTATATCTGAAATGCCTATCGACACCTATATCTGAAATGCCTATCGACACCTATATCTGAAATGCCTATCGACACCTATATCTGAAATGCCTATCGACACCTATTTTTGAAATGCCTATCGGAAACTACATCTGAAATGCCTATCAGCACCTATATTTGAAATGCCTATCGGCAACCATATCTGGAATGTCTATCGGCACCTATATTTGAAATGCCTATCGGCCTCTATATCTGAAATGCCTATCGGCACCTATTTTTTAAAATGCCAATCGGCAACTATATCTGAAATGCCTATCGGCACCTATATCTGAAATGCCTATCGACACCTATATCTGAAATGCCTATCGACACCTATATCTGAAATGCCTATCGACACCTATATCTGAAATGCCCATCGACACCTATATCTGAAATGCCTATCGACACCTATATCTGAAATGCCTATCGACACCTATATCTGAAATGCCTATCGACACCTATATCTGAAATGCCTATCGACACC